>QNGE01003536.1:0-62957 GCA_008508345.1 Paragonimus westermani
TTCACCCCTAATTGAATCCCTAATTGGTGCTAGCAGGGTATGGGCTACTAAGCGAGCAAACGCGTTTGCACAGGCGCGCCTGTGCATCCTCGAATGTGCCTACATGGCACGTGTTGCGCGAAACATGTACTTAACTCAGCACTGAGTTAAGTGCGAATATTATTTTGGGAGACAAGTTAAGATGTGTCGTATTTTAAATATTTTTTGGCAAACTTATTTGTACCACTTTAAGTAAATTCGAAATAACTTCTATTTCATTGAAAGGAAACCGACTCTCGTTGTTACACTTTCCGGCTGAGAGAGATCCAGTGTGTCCATCAGGGTATCCAAAGTTATTGTTTTCTCGTCGGATGATTGTTCAGTGGTACTCGTAGGTTGAGTCGGTTGGTACGGCGTATCAAATACCTGTTCCGACTTGGACTACGGAATTTCGAACATCATTTAAATGACTTCTCCAGGTTTTCTGCAAATTCGACCTAAGGACCAGTCAACAAAACCGCCCCTTCAATCTCGAGCCAAGACAATCTGGTCAAAATTGAAGTGTCGATTTCTGGCACCGTGCCTTTCATTAAACCTGCTTTCCATAGCTGTCTTTCGATCCTGGAACAGCGACAGCCGGGTAGATGAAGTCTAGGGACAATCGGAATCTTCGTCCAACAAGATCGTGGACGAAGATTCCGATTGAAGTTCGAACTTCAGCTGGACGTCGTCAATCAAGTTTTTGCGGATTTGGAGTTTTTCGCTAGTGTCTTAGGAATGTTTCCAACACTTCGACAATCGTTCCTCCTCCTTGAGCTATCTGTAGGGCACGTTTGAGGGTGTCGACAAGGCGCTCTGCCTGGCCGTTTGACTGGGGATGGTAAGGCGGTGATCGGGTGTGATTGATGCTGTTCTGATGACGAAAGCCAGCAAACATTGGGGGAGTGAATTGTGTTCCATTGCCACTAGCCAGCGTCGTTGAACATCCGAACTGGTTGGACATTTTCCGAAGTTGTGGGATGGTTCATCTTGTGATAGTGGCGATCTGTAAGCTCTGACCGTGCAGAAGTCCAGCAAAATCCAAGTGTGCCCTCTATCGTAACGCCATCGGGATTGGTCAAGATTCCAGTGGAGTTTTCGGGGGATGCTTTAGATGCGGAAGCGCAACCATGGTAGGATCTAACCGGTTGCTCTGGCTGATCGTCTATGCCGAGCCAGTAGACATACCTGCGTAATAACGCCTTCGTTCGCTTGATACCCGAGTTACCGACATGAGGCTGGCGAATCCTCTTGGGTTGAGCTTTCGTCGAGGTGAAGACATGTTCTCCAAACAGTATACAAACATTGGGAGCTGATATCTTGAAGGGTCTCCGGAAAAACTGCGCCGACCTCCCCTAATCCTCTATCCGGCCAACAGTTATGGTTGTAGGATATTAGAGACTACGTCTTGTATCGACGAGTTGCCTAACTATTCGTCTCGGCCGTGACCGGATGATTTCCGAGAACACTTGATTGACCTCTGCATCGAATGGCACTGCAGCAATCACAACCTCTTCTGGGCCTGGTGTCTGCGAGCCAATTATACGGGAGATATCATCTGTTTGTCCAATGCTCGTTATTGACGTATACCTGATATCGAAGTCGTGGTTGAGCAGAATCTTCACCCATCGTTGAGGGTGATTGCCTGTGTAGTTCGAGATATCCTTCTTTGATCCGAAGACAGCGAGTAGCGGTTTGTGGTCAACCGGCAGGATAAAATGCAACCGAAGAACATCTTGTGGGGACCCTTCACTCCGAAAAAAATGGCAACCGCTTCTTTCTCGACCTGTCCCTCGTTCTCTGCCGACGACAAAGAACGAACAGCATGAGTGACTGCTTTTTTAGGACCGTCAAGGTAGAGGTGAGACGGTGTGGTCACATCGGCTGTTCCATTCAATAAAGGGTTTTAGTGTCACCTGCCCTGCTGGGGTCTTTGTGATCACTCAAATCGCCGGTCGGAAACGCTCTCTGAGATTGTGGCGTGCCTGTGCTCATAATATCCATCTTTTCGCTCTGTATTGTCTGTTGTGTTCTTTTTGACAAATTTGGTTCTTTGGGTCACTTCACGTCACGGTTGTCGTGCACGGCGACTGGAGCCGCAGTATGCGCTATCTGGTTCATAACCATCAGGAATAGAGGACACGAACGTAATTGAATTTCCTTCGATCTGTCCGGCTTGCTGAAACTTAGAAAGTCTGGAGTCCTGGTCTGTCTAACCCTCTTGATCCTTACACCACCTAGCTTGACCACACCAAGGCAGCGGGGAAGGTGAAGATAGCATACAGGCGCATGGTCACACAAGAGCAGACCAGCTGAACCGCCATGGTGACTTACTGTGCGAATACGTCTCACGTATGCCAACCAGTCGCTTACCATGTTGTGCCCTATTTGTGTTTTGTTAGATCATAAGAAATTATGATGGCCATCACGTAAGTTTTGTCGGGAACCTGAAGGCTTTAACACCAACGTTCACTCTGTAGGTCTCAACGTTTTCTGCTGCCATCCAAGTGACTCTGAGCGCTCGGTAAGGGTGCTGTCAAAAGTGGCGTTTATATTAAGTCCCTATGCTTTTTTAAAGTAAAACATCCCATTCCGTTGTTCCCTTTTAATCGTTTACCATTTTCTATCCATTGTGGTATGCATGGCATTTACTTGTAATTGGTCGAGTTTGAAATGTTTTGTCAATTATCTGCTCTCCTTCTAGTTGGAATAATCCGTGTGATTATTTGAACGTCCCGTTTTCTGTTGCAATGTGTGGTCGTACTGCATGGTGGGTAAACAGCTGACAACCACGAGTTTATTACAGCGTACTGGACAAAGATGCCATATGTAAAAGATGCTCTTTGAATCTCACTTCTTCAGTTGGCACCGTTATACCCGAGTGGATCAATTTTAACGCCAAACACCAGTATGTTCCATCTTACAACATTGCTCCTGGGTCTTTCACGTAAGTTCTGAGATGCGCATATTGTGCGGTCTGCTGTTCCCCAACTATTGCAAATCTTAGCTTGACTTTTTTCTTCGATCTTGTTTGCCCTCTTGTTCACCTCCAATCGTCACACGGCCATAAAGATAAGTTACCTCTTGT
This sequence comes from Paragonimus westermani, assembly GCA_008508345.1. Taxonomy (NCBI): domain Eukaryota; kingdom Metazoa; phylum Platyhelminthes; class Trematoda; order Plagiorchiida; family Troglotrematidae; genus Paragonimus; species Paragonimus westermani. The sequence continues at coordinate 3,107 of QNGE01003536.1, forward strand.
TCTCACAGCTGCTGCAATTTCTTGCCAAGAATAAGTGTACACCTTAACCTTTGTTCTTCGACATTAGTGCATCAGCATCAGTGCTGTTGATTAACTGTCACAACTACGAGGTGAAGAGAACTGAAAAACATTGGTTGATAACTAAGACGTTCACTAGTGATTGGCTGGGAATTTTGGTTTGTATAACTTGAACGCAACGGACCGCAGCTGTCACATTCTCGTGGTGTTTTCAGCTAGTTCCCTTCGGAAAGAGGTACTGGACTCGGGTTTTGCTCTTTCTAGAGCTCTTCAGTAGTCACAGCCGAGACTAGAGCTCCACTCGCGCCTTCACGAAATCACCTTACAGACCATCACCCCAATGAGCTCACATTAAGCACGATCGAACTATCATAATCAAAACCTCAGCCACATTTGCCCATGAGTAGTGCTGTGGTTTCCTTATCGCCTCAAGAGGGACACAGTGGCTTTCCTGTGAGCTCTATTCGATGACTCCACCATTAGGATCTTTCTAGAAATGGAAATCACAGCAGTCATTAACCTGTTAAGCGAAATTTTGACAACTGATATGAGGTCAATGACGCAGTGGTCAACACGGTCGCTGGGGTTCTAGTTCCGGCTGTGGCAAGGATATGCGCTATTGGCGAGCCCTAACAAAAGTAATACCCGAGCCTACTACCTCTTTCCGAATGGGGCTGACTGTAAACTATGGAAATGCAACAACCGCGATCAATTTTGATTGATGTTCAATTTCTATGAACAAAAGGTTTGTCCGCATTTACAAACAGTGTGGTTGGAAGTGGGGAATTCGATAGCATCTACAAGACGGTTTACTGCCTTCACCGCCCACTTCAGTGTGTCTGTTTACACCGGAAACAATTGAGCCACGGATGGATGTACATACTAAAAAAGTGAACTATACGCGTTGAGAGGAAATCGAGAACTCTAAATATCCCATTAACAACGCGGAGACGTATGCATATATATGGGGACGCGTTGGGTTGGTTACGGTAAACCTCGGAGTCAGTTGCTTTGCACTTCTGTACCAAGTCGCGCTGTCTTTTCCGGCTGACTCTGGATTCCGCAACTAAGAAGCCTGAACTGGTGACGTAGGTGACGAAGTCGCATTGATACCCCCAGAAGGCACACTGTCGAACAATGTCTTACTTGATATGGTGATTTCATGTGAAGACAAGCAGTGAATTTAAAAATGAATACTCTGCGATTACCTGCCTAATTAAGCTAGGTTCCTTAACCGTGTAGTAGGTCCGAGCCCACCGCTTTAGAATGCATCTACCGTTTCTCGGAAAGGTTTATTTTTCCGCCGCAGGTGGTTCACGTTGACAAACGCAATTCTGACCTTTGAGATTCTACGGGTAATGTTTTCACGTTCACCCTTATCAACAACTACGCAGCTACGCAGGTAATCAACGTTACTCACCTTTTCTAAATTTCTGGAAAGCTCTACACTGTTCTGCCCACAGGAACGTAATTTGTCTCTTAGCGGTAATACCGTTTAATGCCCAAACTGAAAACAGTTATTCAAGTAAATATTCTCAAGTCACGGTATCGTGCATTCTGAGGAAGTGTCTGCTTTTATAGTTCATAATTGTAACCGTTTGATTTCTCCCAGGTGTTTCCACTTCTTTGTTCCACAGTTCTCCCTTTCCTTTCAATCCTTGCTAATTCGTTCCAGTTGAACTGAACTAACTGCAATCCTTAATCGAATGGAACTGTCGCATCTCCGTTAATTGATGGTCATCCTGCGTGAAAATCGTATCCCTGTCTGTAATTCTTAATTTGTTTGCTATGCTTTCCCCTCTCGCTCAGCCCCATACTGACGCTCGGTACGACAGTCCGTTGTCCCTCATCCAAAGCGGTGATTCAGCCAATGCGATGGGGCTTGGTACCGTCATTCACACGTGACGATTCAGCTGGCGATTTTGCCACATCGAACGCGCGAATCGAATCGCTGTTAGTAAAACCCACCTATGGAAGTGCTATGCGACAAGGCAAACGATGTGTTGTGCTGGCTCAGGGGTATGTGCATTTGTTTTAGATGTACACCATGCCGCTGTAGTCACGCTTCTGTTCTGTGTTCCCGATCTCCACGTGTCTTGTCAGTGGAAACGGTTGAATTTAGTTGTTTATCTCGTTTTCCAACCAGACTCATTCCAATGTTATTTAGGCTGTTGCTTTTGCAGTGTTCCGATATAATACTTACTTACTGGCAAATAAATGTCCTCTTCACGGACCGCCCTCCCTGGCGTTGTTCACCTCCTACTTCGCGGACAACCATCTTCGTCATGGTGTGTTCATTATTCCGTGTTTGTCAGTATAATGGTTAGGCATGGAGTAGACAGCCAACCCATTGCGCAAAACGGCATGTTACCCCAGTATCCATCACTAGTAAACATACTGTGTCTGACTGCATGGTGCTTAGTGAATTAAGTTTAACTTTCGCAAACTTAGTGTTAGTGAATACACAAACTTTAGAATAAAATGAACTTTCACACTTGTGACGAGCCACTTTGAAAATTCGCTCGCTGCATGATGACTGACGATTTCCAGCACGCAGGTAGTACAAATTGACTTTGGTTCCTTGCTTTGCATAATCAGATGTAAGCAGGGTCCACTTTCTCACAGTCACGCCGTGTTATTTCGTAACGACAGCATTCTGCACATAGAATACAAAGTGTGGCGGGCATGTTCTCGATAAAGCCTCATCACACCATCACAATTATAAAACAAAATTAGAAACGATATCTCTCTTTCACCGCAAATGCCAGATTGGTGATTATCGCCGTGGTTTTGGGGATACGGGCTTCTGTTTCACTGTGTTCATCTCCGTTATTGTTGACGCGACTTCCTAAGTAGAAAGACAGGTTCACAACTTCCATGCCTTTATTATCCAATATGAAGTTCGCCTAGTTGCAGCATTAGCTCGTACTTTGAGACTGATGATGACAGCACGTTCCGAAGTATTTGACAGCGTGGGATAGTGCTTGATATTGTCTGTGCTGCTCAAATATTGCCAAGTCTTGTCGTTATCATTCCGAAAAGCAGTCGGTCTTCCATCAGATTTGAGGTGTACGCCTTAATTTTGAGTATCGTAAACAACCTTCTATTAGCTCGTCAATAATAATATTGGATGTAAATTATGAAGACGAGTAACCTTGTTGTGCTCCGCTCTAAGTGTTGAAATTGTTTGATAGGTCACGATAGGCTTTGACCTGGGCTAAAGTGTGGGAATCGGGCATCAACAATTTTTTCACATACTTGCTTGGTACATTCCTGTTTTTAAATGGCTAAAATTGTAGCCCGATCATCTGAACCAAGCGCATTTTTACGGTCGAGAAAAATGACAATTTCTGACCAGCGGTACGTGCGGCACTTCTATAGAGTTTAGCGAGGTAACATTTGACCAATGTTTGTCCGTCCAGGACAAGATCTCGCCCGTTCTTCCAAACCCCTCACCTGCCGAGCTGTAGTCAAGCGATGAAGTATAATGGATGTCAAACTCTCGTCAGGTCTAAAAGCAATCTGGTTTCTGCAAGTGCCGCTGGTTTATTTTTTGAGCATGGGAACTATTATGGTGTGGCCCTAATTTAATAGGATGTTTTCTGTCGTCCACACTATTGAAACTAACTGACGTCTCATCACTTTTGAAGAGCTCCGGCACGGTGTCATCTGGACCGGCTGTTCTGTTGTCTTCAAGAACTCAGGTTTGGTGGGTGTCTAAATCTACTGACCACGGCATTACATTCCAGGTTGTTGGTACTAACATTGTGGGAGCAACAGGTCAGTCAAGTTGACCTTCACAGTGTTTTACCCATCAGTCTAACCTCCTGGACTTATTGACAATCCGATATGTTCCTAAAACGAAAACTGTTTTCAGTCTCATTAGTTTTCTCAGTTAGCCAGGCTTCACGATTTGCGACTGCATTACGTCTGAGCTTCTTACAGTTACTTTGCTATATGAAATACCATGACGAACATTCTGTCTAACATCTAATAATTTTAGGGACCTCCGAAACCCAGCGTTTGTTAAACCTGTGAACCACTGTGTCGTATGCTATAACACATGCTCTCTAAGTGGCCCCTAAGATTCAGGTCGGGCGGTTGCTAGAATCTTCGAGGTTAAAACTGCTTTTAGGCCGGTTCTGTACATTTGCTTCACCGTCGGCCTGATTAGTTTCTAGGCAGCCAGTCATTGCGGTCGGTAGGGTCATTGCCTAATGAAACCAACACGTATACGGTCTAACTGAGTCCAAGTCTGATTCTTTTACCGGGACTCTTATACACAAGTGCTTCTGCAACCACGGTACTTGGGACTGCTTTCTGCAGGCTGACCCATAGCGGTGACCGTGGAGCTACTAGAAGTGTGTAACCGCGCGTTGCCGTCAATTTGGTATGCTGCCTATTGTCCTGAATTCCACTGCGCAATGCAGCAGACGTCAACTTTCAATGAGCCTGATGTCCTAATGAGGTAATTGTGGTGACATAGCTGTCCCAAAGTGCGAATACCGAAATCATCCGTATTGGCTCGCATCCCGGGCCTGAATAAGAGACAGGGAGAACCGGAGGTCGAGCGGGAAGAGATGGGACGTACTGGGCGAGTGTCACTGTAGCCGGTCGTCTTTCGTGGGATCTTCAGAGTAATTACCGGGAACGTGGGCTGAAAGGGGTCTGAGGGCTAAATTAATTAAAACAATGGGATGGGAGTCAACAGTAGTGAAATAAAACGGAACTGTTATTGTCGCATGTATTGCTGGTTGCATGTTGGATGATATACTGCCCGAATGCCCGAAGCTGGACAGGAGAACGACTGGGACTTTCAGCTAAATTATTTGGCTCCAAAGTGGCTACTGTAAAGTAGCGCATGGGTGACAGTGGACGGGAACTGGCACCGCCCGTCATGAAAACGGTTGAGACCCTCCTCCAAGTCTCAGCTTGGTGGGTCAAGAGACCGTAATTCGTCAGACCTTTACCTATTGACCTGTGTGGCATGAGTGACTGTCAATGTGACCACTCTGCCATCCAGTTTAATCCAGTAAGTCATCGAGTTGAATAAACTGTCACATCGTGTGGAGGTCCACTCTCTCTGGTAAACGTGGCCCCACAACCACATTGTCGACTAGGCGACGTACATCCGATTCTCAAAGCATCCGTGGTCCACGTGACCAGCTGTTTCAACCAGCACGCCACTCCTGAAAATACCATAACAACTGTTGCTGACCACACAATTTTCTCGCTGTCATTTTGCGTACTCTTGTGCGTAAGTCACTTTCCATACAAACAAAGTATAAACGAAATTTTCCCACGGTTTTTGACTCCAGTCGTTCTTCTGTTACAAAAAACGGTACCTCTCATCTTTCATCCTGTCAGGAGACATATAACTGACCGCAAATTTCGTCGCCTCTCTCAATGACAACGGTTTCCCATACATTCCCTTCCATTTGGCACCTATTGTAACATAGTGGTGTGGCGTCTATAGTCTTGCTGTTGTTTCTGAAGGCTTCGAAGCTTTCCCGATTGATTCACGTTACCGAAGCATCGACTGTTTAATATTTCGTTGTGACACGTTGACCCATTCAAATTGTTATGCATTCGATTGATCTTGAAGCGCGGTGTGTGCCACATGATGGATTATCTCTCGATCCCGCGCTAATACTGGCTTGATTAGTCCAAGAAAGCATGAAAATAATAGACCGTGGGATTTATTGTGTTGGAACGTTTATGAAAACTGAAAGTCGTCTCAGTTTTGTAAAGATTTGTGAAGTGTATGCAGATAAAACACCATCTCATTCGATTTTCATTCTTTTACCGATAAAGGCGGTTAAAAACACTGTTCGTTTTCCTCGCATTCAGGCACGCGGGAGAAGTGCCGGTTCGACAATCGCTTACTGACTAAGGTTTAGTAGACGTATACTGCATTTGTTGCTGGCCCATTTCTTTCTCGGTACCAGGCAGACAGGTCGGTAACATTGCTATATTTTAAAGTCCTGTTGATCTGAGGAATAATTTGCACAATGTAATATTTGATTTGCGACTCAGGTCTTGGTTCGACATTATGTCGGCTTGTATTGGTCAATGGACTTTGTAGGCGCTCGCCCATTGGATGTGCTTATTATGGTTTGGTTTCGGGTGCACACAGCAACGTAACTTATTCTATCTTGGAGTTATACAGTCCAAATTCTAGTCCCCCACGGCAGAGCAGTCTTAGGACAGTGAGCGTCGCGACTCCTGCGTGCTCACTCGCACATCAGTCTGTTGGTCAGTGAGCAAAAATCCTCGAGTTGGGAGAGGGTGCAGATACTGAGGAACTATTGGAGCCACATGTTACGCAAATCCGGGCAGCAAAATCTATGGATATATCTCGAGAAACGGTCCACAATTTCATTCCAACTAGGGCTACCATTAGGGAATACGTTGAGGGTTGATCCTCTAGAAGTAGATACCATTTACGAGTGGAACAACCACTGGACGAAGTCAATGAACCTGTTTTTCAGTGGTCTGTGCGAGTGCGTGAAAAACGGTGAACCTCATCAACGTGCTTAGTCCGTAAGGGTTTTGAGCTTCTAAAAGGTCTTAGTTCTTGATCGGCCCACTGTGATTCGATTCCATATAACGTGAGCTTGACCATTCTTACTGATTTTCTGCAGATTTGTAGTGAAATGGGGTATGTTCCGCAAGAAGTAGTTGACAGCTGTATACCCTACTTGCCCAATCTCTTCCTTGGTTACATTGGAGAACCCATCAGCAACGAACCTCGCCAAACATCGGGATCGAAAGTCTTTCAGATTGAACTGACGATCATATTGTGTTGTAGCAGGACTGAAAAAAGTTTCTCCTCTTGGTTTCCGGAAACTATAAAACTCTTCGATGATTCCGTGGTATGGACGTTAAACAGTCTCCACGATTGTACATTCACTGCCAGAATACATGGCTGGCTCACTCAGCAATTAACACTCCGCAATCCGAGATGAACGGTAGATTGGACCTACAGCGAAATCGAATCCTATTGCAATTGTCTTTTTTCACAAAATTAAGGATCTACTACAGTTCACATATGTGCAGTGATGGAACCCATGCTTTATTTGGAAAATGTCCAACGGGATTGGGAGACGCGGTTTATGGGAACATTTTAAGAGGCACCGTGTACCAATGGTGATATATATGAAGAGTGCAAGTGTTTATGGGTACCTTTTATACGGCATATCGCGCGCACTACTAACGTGGACAGCTCTGTTTAATTTGTTGTGAAAATCCTCATTCGTTTACATACTATTAATAGATGTACTCTGTCAAACCTTAAAATTTAGCACTTTTTCAGCTTCCCGAGTAGTGCGACTTTTCACAGACCTGATTGTACATTGGATTGTGGAGGACAATTCGACAAGTACCACTTTTCTCTCAAGAGCAAACAGCCACTATGCGTGATCTTGGCATCGACAGATTAACTACCGTCGAAAACCCGTAGAAAACATCTTAATTATAAGACGGTTCATCTACTAGGCAGTATGTAATCTTTTTAATGTCACTACTGTTCCAACAACCAAATCATTGCCCTCATGTGCAGTGCCAAACCCAGACGTCATGGAACCGGAAAAAGAATATGGGGATACAGAAAAGAGTAACGGAAGTAGAACTTGAGGAATTAAAAACGATGTCAGTGCACTTAAGATTTCGTCCATCATGAAAACATTCGAAGCGGAAAAGCTTGTGGACTCGGTTCCATAATGCATTCAAATGCACTGCTTCAAAAAGCACAAGGAAAAACGGCCGATGTACGTCGGTGTAATCAGTTGTTCGGAAAGCCATGCCGAATCCCAGACAGTTTTCCAACTGAATTTGTTACGGTGTTCATTTTTCTGCTGGTCTTGTTCGGTTTCTTAGGAGCATAGCTTTGCTCACTTTGACATGCGCTCCCACAACTCCCTGGTCACCTGGGTACAAGTATGTAAAGCATGTGAACTTCCTTGACGGGCTCTGTTATCTGCGTGAATGAAATTCAAAGCAGTATTCAGGTAGATTTGTAAATTTAGGATATGTTTGTGAACTTCGAAGTGAATGGTGTGCCAACCCTGACAGAGACGTGATGTACCATTACACGATGAGTGTTCAAAATTATACCTTCGCACACACAAACTCGTTATTTAAGCCACTACACGCGCCATGAGTGGGGGCCGTTTGTCGTATGAAGGGATTTTTTTTAAAATGAACAGTAGGAGCTTGCGTAATTATCGGCCGGCTACTCTTGACCCTAGTGACGTTCACACCTGCTTTTTTGTTCATATTTTCTCGTAGTTTTCTATCTTTTCGAACTCATGCATTACTTACTGATATTTCCAGCTTTGTACTGCATCCACGATTATCGTGACTCAACCTAGGTTGGATCTTCATCGATTAACAGGTAATTAAAATGTCCAGCGTAATGTAAGCACTGAGCACTTCGCTGTCTGCGCTAACTTCTTGGCTGGAATCCTTTTCATTCAGTGGTATGGTTATCGACATAGTTCTTAATCTGTAAGGCAGCACCTCTCAGCTTTGTTTAGTACACTTACTGAATTTTTCTCAGTCTATGACCACAGCTTCATTATTGCTGAATCATCAGTAGTCGCCTTGAACAACGCACGATGCGGTAGCTGTTCCATCAGCAATGTGAACGTTGGCGGTCGATTACGAAATTCGAAACACATGCGAACATGCTTCTGATTTCGTTTACACATTTGGAGCCATGGTGAACTGAGTGTGAAGTGCGTCTTATAACAAATGTAGGACGTCTCAGGTTTGCCCATGGTGTAAGTCGGACAGGTCATCACAGCATGGACGGGGTTTCAAGGTTAAAAACTGTCTAGCCAAGCGTACGCAAAGTTGAAAAAGTATGTTAGTGTTAATCATAGTCTGAGGTTGCTGGAGAAATTATACTCAATCCCCTGGTCGAACAGGTAGTTGGCCTAACAGGAGGAATTGTTTTTTCTCACAAATGAGTTGTTTGGACCAATAAATGAGACGTAGTGTGCGATCTTTATATCTCTGTTTGCTTCCAGTCGAGAAATATATTGGCTGGCACGCATGACGTAACGACTTATGGGCTATGCACTTTCTTTTATTGAGCACTGGTTACCTTAACACAACGTGGTGGCGTCTAGTCCTGTATGAAACCTTCAGTTTTGAATGAAATCTTTGTTATAGACGATTGTACGGAGCCGCGGTGTTCGATTCACGTATCTCGCGTATCAACCGGGCGTTTATCGCAACAAGTTTTATTCACCGAAATTGCCAACCGTTGCTCAAATGTGAATGCTGGTCAAGGAACCACATGGTCACAACTTACCCTGACTATTCGATTGACTGATCGGGCGTCGTCTACCCGGTTACAAGCCACATTATCAATGAACTGAACTGTCTTAAACGCTGTCCGAGATGGTAGCGTGTACCAGCCAGATACTTGCATTCATCCATAAATTTTCCAATTCCACTTATCCTTCTCTTCATTTTTATTTCGATGTCTTCCTCTGGAACGTTCGTCGTCACTGTTGATGTTGATGGCGACTCAAGCCATAGTGTCAGCTGGTCAGATTCAACCATTTTGGGTGAATGCTGGACAATCAGCCTTTAAGTTTTGGTTTGTATACTCTCAAAACAGAGTCCCAATTGTGCCTGGGGTCAAATAGTCCAGTGGTATCCGATCTGCCAATGATCCGGTTTATCGTATGACATACACGGAGTATAGTCTTTTTAAAGCGAAACTGAGTAACTGTGACCTGAACAATCCTAACTCACCACCTGTTGTGAACGGTCATTTGGAACATTGTTTTGTTTTGAACTGATATCGCAGTGAGGCAGGCAAAGTTCGTTTTTGTCGGATGCTAGCCCGTTTCTAATCATACTGTATGAAGTCATTGTGTGCGCGTGTTATTGCTTAGTGTCCTTATTTGTTGTGATCAGGGTTGTTTTGTCTTAACGTTTGAATGGGTTTTTCATAATCTTTGCCCACTTGTATCTATTTTCACTGCTAACGCCATTTGTTTTCGAATGATGGTTTCAAAATACCCTTCCTTCACCTTGGAAGATGTACATCATGCCAATCAGTTGGCTTTAACAGGTGACAGTTTCGTCAGTGTTTGTCACATTTGACTGACCACATTGCGTATTGCTGTTTCCAGCTTTTATGAATGGAAATCGGTGAATGGTCGCAAACAGCCCTACTACATCTCTCCCTCAGGTTTGCTTTCTTGTTAGCCAATTTCTGATGCTCAGATCCTAAACGGTTACTTATGATGGCCGGTGTGTTTTCCTATCACGAACAAAAACAGGTAAATGGTATGCTGTACTGAACTCATTCCTTCTTTTCCCGTTGTGAGCTAGCTGTTCTCCTACTCTGTGATTACAGCCGATTCAGTCGGTCCTGTGACCGATGTTCACCATCGAATGCCAGTCAGTTTGACCTTTTGACCTGCATTCAATTGTTTCTCGTGGTGTAGGTGATTTTAAACACAGACGACGAGGTTTTCGCTTGGCTGGATTCTTTCAATATTGGAGCTAATCAGGTTAGTTCCTGGTATGTTTTAGATTAGTTGATATGTTGCCAGCATTTTCTCTGGACAATTGTAAGTGTGTGGCAGTTGACCCACCGTAGACGAATGTCTATTTAAATGCTTCTGGTGAATTTAGTACCCGAAAGTCGGTGTTGAAGTTGTTTCAAGCAAATTGTAACATTGTAGCTAATCAGTGTTTTACGACAGCTTTCCTAACCAGGGCCGTCAATAACAGTCGTTTCTCTTGTCCATGAAGGTACGTTGATTCACCGGGTCTATCTGCACATTTGGAGTCATCTGTGTGTAGGATGGTGTCAGACATACCATCGGCTGTGTATACCCCTACTCAAAAGTATAGATAGATCCGCGAGAACTACCCAGTGGATTCACTGGCAGTGTACATCGACACTGTTCATTTTTCTGTTCTTCTTGGAATCTCGTAACGTAGGGTCTCTCACGGCACCCTCAGAATACTAGAACATACCTACTTAGTCAAAGACTGTTCTTTACATTGACTACAACTGGTTAGTGTTTTTGTTTTCGAGCAACTTGGCTGGCGTTGGGCAATATTTCTGGTCCTGCCAAGTATACTGCCCTCCGTCTTGGAGTATAACAGTCACAACCGGCGTCGCACAATTGCATTGTCACAGCAGTCATTTCGACCGAAGTAGGATTCATAAGGAATTTGCGGATTGAAAAAGGATGAAAATGCTTTTGTGCTGAATGTATGTTGGATGGTTCATAAGGAAAATGGAAATCTGTTGGTATTTCTTGTTTCGAAGGACAGTAACCCTAAGATTACCATTGAGAAAAGGGTAGGGAAAATGGTCGTAGAGGAAACCCAAACGCGGTCGCCAAACACCACAGTCACACTGCAAGATACTGCAAACAACAGCTGACCAACAGCAGTAGTGAAGGGTTGAGCCTATCTACACACCGCTGCAGCGATTCTGATGATCAAGCTGGTGTACTGAATGTGCTGGTCACTTCTGCCCGTGTATTCATCTACTGAAGATGCTGTTATGACAGACTCCGGTAGATTGTTCCACATTGCTCTATGTAAACCAAACGGCTTATTTAATGTCGCGGCTTTAGCGAGTTTCCGTTATGGTAGCTGTTTTGGTTACATAAAAGCCTATTTCCTAACGGCTGAGAAAATGAATAGGGGTTACCATACGTCAAGTTCCTTATGGCCTGTTGATAGTGCGTTGTGGACTGTCCTAGTTCTTCGGAGCTTGTCTGTCTTAAGTAGTGGGCGATGTGTGGTATCCAAAATAGCCCTTAAAAATACTCATGCATTGCATTCCTTCTTGGCACAGTTGAAGACTCGGCTGCGGTCATGTGCAACAATCATTTGCTAGCCTTACCCAGCTTTTACTTTCAAAACGGTATTTGGCGGAATCCGAACAATCCAGAGACGTCAATTTACATTTAGTTGTACTGAACGGGAACTGATTGTTCTCAAACTAGCGATGTAAAACGTTCAGATCTTCAGGTAACCTCTCGTTCTCTCACGCCTTCCACCAAGGACCAACTTTCAGAGTCATCAGCGTACAGCGATTGCGCGAGGTCGATAAGTTACGAGTTTTCAAACGCAGGTTAAATGCAGAACAATTTTTTGTGCTGCACCCGTAGTTACACAGTACCAATCAGAAAATGCCATGGCGATTCTGGCACTAAAGCATCGATCTCGAGGTTAATCGGTGAATCATAGGAGTAGGGGATAACCTATATCATACCCAGGAGCGTCGTGTAGGTTATCGAATAACCTACTCGATCGAGAGGTTTGAAAAATCTATGTAAATATCATCAACTGAACTGCCGTCACTAACCGCTTTTGACCATTCCTTCCGAGCAGCAAGTCACTTAACGACGTACAAAAATCCCTCAGGAAATTTCTTATTTATCAGCCAGTAACGCAGATTGAATGAAGTGCCTACGCTATTGGTCATCGGTTAGGCAGGCACGTATTTTCTATGTTCATCATGCTTCACCTTCTAGTCGTTCGGTGTAAAGTTTGAAATTGCTGTACTTGAACTGTACCCGGTGTCTCAAGGTCATCCACAGCAGCGACGGGTTGCATGAGTCATCGTTTCGATGATCAGTTGTGGATACACATATTGAATGGAAAACCAGTCAAGTTCTCCGTATGTCTCAAGCGGATAAATCATTAAACTGGACCTCGCATGCTCAGAATCTTTCTCAAACGACAGTAGAATGGTGGATAAGGCTGTTTGACTATGCGGAAGACTGTGAACCCAGTAGAAATACCTTTGTTTACGTTCTCACTCCACTGTCTTCAAGGCTTGAACATCCATCCGCTATAAACAACACTACTTGTATTCACGATCTAGACGACTTGTTCTTTCAGTGTTCCTCGTGTGATGCTTACGGAGGCATCTGTTCTCCGGAAACTTTTGCCAGTCGATGGACTCTATACTTGTGTCGTTCATCTAGTATTGAAGATGGTCCTTTATCGATGCTCTTAACTGGAGACTGAAATCGTACCACTGTTCATGCACAATCAGAATTAATCCAAGCGGTCATTGCGGGCTTGTGACACGGAAGGTACGGAACTACATTCGAACATTGTCAGGCGATCTCTTCACTAGTAATTGTGTTAATTACTATGCCGTTTGCCAAAAAAGAAGCAATTATTCAGAGCCAAGCATAATTCTTGGCGCGGGCATAGCATACACCGGCAAGGTCGGGCGTTGAATTTTATGTCGCGTATGCATCTATGGGTTTCCCAGGAATGGCTAATGTGAATTCGTTTGCCGATTTCCAATGTGGTAAATTATAGTTGTTTCAAAAACCAAAATCGCGTCTTTATGCATTCTCATTACGACGGGATTTCAACTAACCTGTTCTCACTGACTGCTTCCGTTTGAAAACGAGGTGATTTCTCGTCTATTTCTAGGTTATTGATGCAGCAACGCGGCTCTCACTTCCTGATGTATGTAGTCTTCTCGGCTATCATGTGTTGATGAACGATATATTTTTGACAGGAAACATCTTACATATGTAGGGTTCATACAGTTCGCTAAAATAGGGTACAATTTCCGAGGAAATACGGGGCACGTGAGTCCACAGTGAGTCATGTCCTACATGGTGCACATTTCAATCAGCATATAAGGAAGGCGGGCGTGTATTGAGCCATTGGGAACTACATTCATTTTTTCACCAGATCGCTCACTATGTTTTCAACAACTTCTTTAGACATAAGAGTTTCAGAAGGCAAATGGCCATGGGAGTATGGTGTTCTGGAGTTATCATGACGTGTTTGTTTATCAGAATATAGTTACGTTATGTCTGTATTTGGCAGAGTGCATGTGAGAGCGTGACTGGTCTGTGTGTGATAAGCTTCCTTGACCAGTAACACATTTGTTTTTTTCCGCTGGTTTCGGGAGGCCGCATGAACAACAGTTTTTTACAGGTAGCACGTCCGCTTGAAGTTACATCACTTTGGTGTGTAGGCGAGGAGAGATTCTGGGTTATCTTCGTAACCACTTACACTGCAAAGCAGTTGTTTAGAGATGAACAGGTATCGTCTTGGACGTCTTTGGGCGCTCCGTATCGTACTGCGATTTATCTTTCCTGTTTCTTATCACTGTCTCGGTTGCCAACATCTCTAGGGGCAGGGCAGTGGCATAGTTGGGATGAGGGATCACGTAGTGCTCATGATGGAGTTCGATTTCTGAACAATAAATATCTTTCGACACGAGATTTCCACCCCTGGAGCATGCGAAGTTGAAAATGCCGGAATCGATAGTTGATTGAAAATTCCTCAGATGGTTACAAGTATTCCTTGTCGTTTGTCCTAACTGCGTGATCCATGGACTTGAACATTCTTTTATAGAGGATGCGGAAACAGTTGATGGTTTGGCTTCTGTAGTAGGTAGATTCGTATGATCTGTCTTTTCTGCCGGGTTGTTATCGAAGCTAACTTAACTTTATGGATTCTCTTTGCTGGACCTGTCACTTCAGTTGGATGGTCTGCCTAGATCCTGAAATGTCGCGTGAGAAACAAATGCTGTAGTGGATGCACTTCCATCCGTCGCTCGTCAATATTGGTGTTATTATGGTGCTCGTCTGCTTTGTGTTGATCAGTTGAATCTTCGACTAGCTCATGATCAAACCGAGTTCGAGCAAACTGTGTTGTACTTGTTCTAGGTTGATTGCAAAAGCGTTTATCGGAGAAGCTAGTAGTGTACTCTCACTCGCATATGCAGGGTAGTCCAACTGGCCGTCAGGCTTGTTTACAGGATAATCAAGGACTGGTGTGAGAGATCCATCCAGGGTTACGATAAGTGAAAGAAAATGACAAACAGGCTCTGTAATGGATACCTCCTTTCGAAAACTATGTGATCCGACTTGCAACCTGAACTAGTGATTGCTTATGGCGATGTTGGGTGAGGTGTAAGAGATGGTTCTTCCTAAGGTGCTGTGATCGTAAGCTCTAGAGGTACGTGTGTTGATTAATGGGTTTTCGCGGCGTTTTGTATGTGTGCTTGCACACTGTGTACACTGGTCACCTCCAGTGTGCCATTTCGCCATAGGAGACCATATTACTGTCGGTCAGATGGGCTCAATAACTGAATAGATTCTTGTAAAAGTACTTTATGAGCACCGAACGGAAGTTTGATGAAAAGGAGGTAGCTTCAGCGAGATAGAGATCAGTGACATTAATGTAATGTGAACCGTATCCATCCGTGGGGCGTTGTTCACTGGTCACTAGCAGGTAGAAAGACGTTACTGGTGACTGCTCCGAAGCGACCTGTATCAGTATGTGTGAAGCGACCGGGGCTGGGTGTACATCTTTCGAAGGTACGAATTGCTATAGTGCTATGGGAGGATTGCTTTCACTGACCACTAGGTCCTCAAAGGGTGACACTCCAACAGCCCTTTAATCCGGCGAATCAGCGTGCGTTGCTGTTGTTCTTCTGCTTGTAAAAGTTCTGAATTCGAGTTAGACCCGGTGTAGGTGGTGTTTTTTCGTTTGCGCGATACGGCACCGTTTCCAAGTAGCGGGAAATCGCCTTTCGAATTTTTGTTAACTGGTCTGTAAGAGGACGGATGTGCCACTCACTCTACGAGAATGTTTCTAATTGCATGACCGACAGTTGAAATATGTTTTTGGAAGCAATAAATCCAGTTCCACCCTAATGAGTATCGCACAATCAGATTTATTATCCGCTGGACAAAACTCTATCGGGTCGTTAATGTTCAACAACGCAGTTGGAAGTTCTGAGACAAAACTCGTCGAAGTTATAATGGATAAGGCAATTGGAAGTATGACAACTACATCCATAGTTGGTGTGAGGAGATACAAGACAGGGATGTCCTAGACGTTAGATTTTCAGTTGTGCTCACTGTGTGGATCTTATTCAAAGGCTTCTGTTCCGCTTGTGCTTCGAAGAGCGTTACTCATGGTTTACTGACTGATCTAGTTCCTAGTTGGGGCTTGTCAGTTTGACGAGCAGGTTCGTCTGAGCTGGGTGAGGCACGTGAGCCTGGGATTCAGTCCAGTGTAGTTCGTCGTGGTTGATGTTCAAAGGACTACGATGATCGTTAGGTGAGTCTTGTTTGCAACATTGTCGACTAAGATAAGTTGTATTCCAGATTTCTTGTAGGAGCCCGATTACCCTGGTAGTTTACTACAACTGTTTCTCGATGACTCACGACTCGTGACAGAGGTATCCAGATACACGAAGAACCCACATATCCTAGCTATGCTGATCAGATCCGTGAAATTAGCCCAGAGTTTTGAAAGCTCTATTCTAGCTCCCAGAACTGCTTTACGGAAAGATGACATTTGGAAAATACGCGCTCGATCTGGGACGTGCAGTTAATGTGCGCTTCGAGGATCGGTTGACTGGCGTTTATTGGAGTGCTGGTTGATGCATTGTTTCGTTTACAGTTGACGCCAGCGCGCTTTCTAAGTTCTGTGGAAGTGGAGGGATTACGCGAGAATCGCGGATGCTTCGACCTTCCGACCTCGTGGTTATTGTTGCCATACAATTGTCTTTAATTTTTGTTCAGAGGTTTCCACTACCACTGCTCTTACTGGTTACTGCTAATCCATTCAACATGCGATCGATAATGTTTGGATGAAGCCCTTTTAAAATAGACCCACGAGTGTCGCGAACATTCTATTAACGCATTAGCATGGCACCTTCCAGCGTTAATCAATAAGGAATGACTAATACGAAGGTGTGTAGTGTTTTTGCGGATGATTTTGATCTTCGTGTCCTGATGAGGCACACTAGGTTCTAAATTCAGCATGGTCCTGGAGGCGCCACTGTCTGAATATCCATGTAATGCTGCTAGGTATCATGCCAGATTCAGATGGCTTACTGATAAAATGTGGCGTTGAAAAAGTGTTAAACAGTTTGCCATGAATAAAGGTTTACTTGCGGAGCTTGACACCTGCGAACGTCCGAGGAACGACAGCAGTTTAACTGGCTAGGAGAGAAGAAAAATACCGTGTGTGGGAATCCAGGTCAATTCGATGAAAAGCTTTATCGGGTCTGATGTTTGCCTTTGGTCCGTTTGGCGCTAGGCACATGCTTGGGATTGTGATATTCCACTGATTCGTAATCCGCGGGCCTATTCTGAGATCGGGTTGTGTCTGCGTCACTCCTAAGTTTAAGTTTTACATAATTGGTTTAAATCCTGCGTATCAATTGGCATCAGTAACTGAATTATGAAGCTATCGGATCGATTGTGCTGTATTCTTCAGGCTTGGGCTTTTAAATTACTTGCGAAGCATTCGAATGGCGCTATTCAGAGAATTAGAAGCGAAACTCTAAGTCGTCAATGCGTTTGATATAGCGGTTCCTTTACACCGGTTCTTTCAATAAATGACTGACTCTCTACCCTATGAGGGGACTGTGGAAGAAATGGAGAAGAATGTAGTTCATTCATTTCAAGCTCATGTGGTTGTATAGATAAGAGACAATTCGTGTTAGTCAAACATAAAAGCACGAATCAGCACGTTGTTCATACGAGCAAAACGAGTCTGCACATAGGAAAATTTCATGGATGAATTTAACGTCTCCACGTTCGTTTCACAACGTAATAGTTGCCCTGAAAGTTTAATGGAGGAGCATAATTAATCAAGGTCACTATACGGCGAGGTAGTCACTGTGGAGCAGAAGCCGATCGACAGAACTGTCTTCTAATTATGATTACCTAGTATACTGAGCAGCACAAAGACAAATCTGGCTAAGGAAGGATTGAAAGCACATGAACTTTGTGTGTTCGCTCGGATCAGAGAACCATCAACCTCCATAGTCAAAGATTATGAGCTCGCCAATGACAACTCTCACTGTATTTGCCAAGTGTCACATCGGAAAGTTTCATGAACAGAACCGAGAGGTGTTCGATCTCCCATGTGAAGTGGCGCTCATCTATATGGATGTAACTATACATGAATGGATGTAGTTCCGTGGCCAACGACTGATTCATGCCGTAAATTTGACATTACTGAGTCAATAAAAATGTTTGCAACTATCCCTCTTCGTGTTATGACGGTTTTGTTCGAAGCTATCTAAAGTGTTCAACGATAGGTCATTAGAAACATTGTAAGACTCAGAATAATCCTCTGTTCACAGAGGCTAGGTGCACTAGGTGAACCGTGGATACACTACGGAAACCTTTGAAGAGAGCTAACTCCCATCTAGTTGGTGGCATCCGATTCAAACACTGACACTTTACAAACAGAGCTAGACTTTCTACGAGAAGTGTTCATGCAGAATGGCTACCCAATGCGTTTCATTCAGAAGGCGATGCAGGTGGTAGAGTTGAAACTCAAGCCACCCTCTGTGAATAAGAAACTTGCGTTTATTAGTCTTCTTTTCAAGAGAGATCCCATGGCCGGAATTGTCTCAAGAATACTCAGTCGAAACAACCTACCTTCCCGCTCAATTGTGCGTGAGTTTCCGTTCAACATCCGTAATCCTGCAACAACTCAAAGACAATCAGTTGTGTATACTCATTCGTTTGCTCGTGTGTGTGAACATCATCCTACATGGTTGAACAGTGGTGTGATTGAAACGGTTTCAAGCGCGATTGTTGCTCATTTGACCGGCTCCACTCATTCTGTCACTCGGATTGTATACCGAGTGCCAAGAAATCGATCAAAAATGATGAGATTCCGAATGTTGGCCGTTGCCGAAGCCATTAACATCCGATTGCGCAACCCTGACCTCTGCGCTCAGAAGTTCGTGCGGACACTTACCCTCCTCTGGCCCACAATCAATCAAACACACGATTTGGAACAGTGATTGCGTAACTGATAACAAACACACTGTCCATGACCTACATTGGCCGTTTTTCTGACACCCTACTTGCCGTTACCATATTTATTGTGTTGTAATTAGCCTGATCATCAAATAAGGAAAACAGACATCGTTCGTTACTCTGTCGTTCTCATTACCTTATTTCAGTTGTCCATACAGCAGCTGCTTTGGACGTAACCATCCTGATGAGAAGTATTGACGGGTTTTCTTGAGATGTATTCACGCTAGCATTATGCTAAAAATCAGTTTCATCAGCAAAGTTGTTATCCTCAACTAACATGGACTAGGGGATTATTTCTGTTTGAAACAATTGCGGGAAAATGGTAAACCCGAACGTTTAAAACAGAGTGCGTGTGAAAGTCTTGACGCCAACTGAGGACTTAACTGGTGAAAATTCTTTACAAAGTCGTCTGACAATTGCAACAATAAAAACGGCAATTGGTGTGCAGGCTATCCAAAATGGCTTGAATTACGAGAGATTCGTAACTGCCATTCCATAGGGTTGCGCGACGAATTATAATTCCCGGTGCTTTTCAGCAGGTCGTCTGATTGGTGTGCTAATTCTGTCAGGAGCATTGAAGTTATACTCGCGCGATCGCCTCTTCAACACATTAGGTGGACTTCCCGGTACGTTTTTGGAGAACAAATTGGAGTAGTCCGATGGTTTCTCTTGTGAGTGATTAATACTGACGATTATTAGGTAGCTCTTCACTGTTATGATTTAAACTAACCAAAGTAACTCGACACAAAGTCGAGCTCCTCTACGCATTGTCAAAAAAGCGTCAAAAGTTGCGACCTCGTCGTTATATTGCACCTTGTGTACTTGAGCATCAATCAATCATTCAACGATAAGAAGTTCCCTTGTTTGTGATCCAGGTTTTGCTTTGCAAAGTCACTTCCATAGGCTGGCTTCCATAAGCTGGAAAATCTAGAACTCAGGAAACGCAGTTCTTGTTTTTTTCTTTCGATTAAGTGATTACTAGTCAGCTTCTCAGTATGGGTTTGTAGAATCCTCTCGCAGAGGTTCTGTCGGTAATCGTTAAAATCATGACCGGGTATGGTAAGTATGCTAAAGATGGACAGCTAAGAAACTTTCGGTTCCGCCAGTAGACGATTCTTGTGTAACCCGAGCTCTTGCCCTTTGCGCACCTGCTAGGCGCATTACGGTCAAATCCAAACTTGAAGTTACGTGTCCGAATTCTCACTGGTTCAACATGGCGAGTATCATACACTAAACACTATCTGTTATTTAGGAGCTGTTTTGCAGCATCACAGATGTTTGGTCGTTCATTTTTGCTCTTACTCAGGCCTACAATTCATTGTTACAACTAGCGAAGCAGATGAAGTCCGTTCCGTTGAGTATACATCCAGTCACACCTAGGATGAACTCGACCGGATTCAACGAGCCAACCTGTATAGTCCCGCTTGATGAAACCGTGGAACTCAAGTGAGTTTGGTGCTTGTTCAGGTATATCTCGGTGTTATTGAAGTTGTATTTTTCCAAACTGATTGTAAGCTTCTGGAAAAGAAGTTCTTGGTTGTAGTTGGTTCGAACTAACGAGACATGCAATTGATTTAGTGGGTATCAGCGATTCGAGGAGAGCCTTTTCGGCTCTTTTGGTCATTTAGGAGTAAGACTGATATCATGAATCATCTATAGCCCTATTCGATTGTCATGCAAGACGTTTTCGTCTGTTCATTTGGAAACATTATTCATCTGGCTCTGAAATCGGATGTTTCATCTGGTGAATTTTCCGGTTATCGTGCCATAACCTAAACGTTGCTCAGTAGCGACTGTGGCTAATCTGCCGGGTGCTTGTACTAGGTCATGAGGACCAGTCGAACTCGCGACCAGAACGAGAATGAACCTTAACAATCGTAGTGGTAAACTTTAGTGTCTTTTTAAACTGTGATGAAACATGAGTAATGTTCACCTTATAGAGGTAAAAAAACGGGATACCCGCTGGTGGCTAACGAGGCGCTCACGACCCACCGGCTGTGCCTTAACTAACCAGTTTTAGAAAAGAACGAAGTTGGCCCAGATACCTTTCCTAATAGTGTTACTTATATTGTGGTTTACAAAGTCAAGTTGTTTTCCTTGTTCTCATATTTTGTTCCTAACACAATGCGGCCACTGGGTGAAATTGTTCTTCCTCTGGATTGAGATGATATCGGACTAACGAAACGCATTGATGGAATATGCGGCAATTTCGACAAAAATTATGCTACGGAACAAAAAAGGGGGCTGGAGTTAGTATGTGGAGGAAGTGCAAAAACACATGGTGCTGGCTACCCATTGGTTGCATTTTTGCACTTCTCTATACAGGTCGTCTCGTTGACTTGAGGTTCTTCGGTATACAAACTAGTTGACACGTTCTCTACTTTCTCATCATCTTGTGGACCAGTGAGCTACGGTAATCCCGCCACCAGTATCCATGGGTAGGTCGTAAAGAAAAAAGTAGTTGAAAATGTGAGACGAAGTCGAAGATTTCACTACCCAAATCGTAGGTCTGTCTGTTTTTCACATTCCAATATACTGACAAGTTTTCCAATCTTCGACATGCCCAGCTCGAATCAGAGGGAGCGTAGAGAATACGGTGATCAGATAAGTGACCGATATTCAACAATGGTCGTTTGACGATCAGCATAAAAACCAATCAACACATTGTTGCGTCCAGTTGGGGGAGTGAATCTCCAGCCAGCGGTACTGTGTAGAGAAACAATAGGCGTGTAACGAGTGCAATACACCTTATACTTGTCTTACCTTTTTCCTCCACTGTGCACACGGTTAGCGCGATGGCTTGCTCGGTAAGCTCGATCTTGGTGCATTTTGGAATCTAAAAAGTTGAAGAGATTAGCTGACAGGCGCCTTGAGAGAAATCAGTTTGAAGTTCCACTGGGGTATTAAAGGGTTTCTTAAAATAAGTTGCTGAAAAATGGTCGGGTACATATCAAGGCGGTGAACAAAGCACAAGATGGAAAACGTCTTTTTGTGGCGCTGAATTTGAAATAGTCCGCTTGTGGACTTTTGCTTAGCTGCACTGCATTTGCATCACCCACATACCCAGTTCACAAACACGATCGCTGAAGTCCAACCCCGTATTCCAGACAAGGAAGTGGTCAGCAAGCCAAACTCAAATGTGTCGCTTCCTTTGGAAGTAAGTTGATCGAACTCTACCCGAGTACGTAACTGGTGGCCGAATGTATGGGTGAGGTTTGCTTTGAAACGATCCCAATCCTCAATTATGTAGAATGTTGTTCGGCGGCTCTTAGTCGTAAACCGGTTGTAACTTGACTGAAAAGCTCCGTTCATGGGGATTGTCGATTGCAGCCAACAAGATAGGCGCTGTTTCCTGATGAAATGATCGGGCGCCTTAAGCTTTTAGCCACAAGCGATTGCAACCGAACACTGAGATATGAAGATTCGGCCATGCTTGGTTTAAAACCAGCAGAGCTTTAATTAACTCGCATATGAGTGACAGTGCCGAAATCCGGGTCCGGATAAATGTGCGCTGTGGTGACAAAAACCAACCCACTGTTTGTGTTTCGGAGAAAATCAGTCAAAAGTTGTGCTGGGATGTGACTAGTGTTGCACTCGTGATAAAACGACGTATTTGGTTATTTCTAGAAACGGCTAGTTAATAGGACAAGGATTGGAGAAACTTCCCCAGGTGCTGGTTGAAATCGGTTAGAAGCAGAATTGGTTTAAGTCAATGGATAGCAGCATCTTTTCTTCGGACCGCTCCTTCGTTGTACACACCATGTGATCATGACTCATAAATTAGTGTTTGGAAATACTGGACACTAGGTGATCCAGATCGGACGCTCAATCGCGAAACCTCGTGGCACGGTATATGACCACACTAGCATCTCCAACGGAAAGAAATTTGGTTCCTTCTGCTCCTGCATTACATTGCTCGCCCCCACGTGATCCGCTGGACTGTTTAATGCTGGATAGTAGGAACAGGGGAACCAGCAGAATTTCGAACGCAGAAGTGGGGCTTTACTTTGTGTAAGTTGACATCAGTGATCAAAGATCTGCCAGAAATCACCTTTGATATGTTTGCATGTTTTCTCATGTGTTACAGAAATCCTGTCAAATCACTGGGGTCGCAAGATGTGTTAGCCTCTTTCCTGAAGCGTGCGGCTAAACCGGAACAGGAGGAGCAACCGGTTGCGAGAAAGCTGGTGGCATATTCCAGCAATCCGTCGGAAACCAAACCATCCCTGCCATTTGATTGTCATTACCATGCCTGCAAAAAGGAACCGGAATAGACAACATACTGACCTGCCTCAGGTTTCGTAAACAAAGTTTTGATTTTTTTAAAATAAAGTTTCTATTGATCAGATCACTCTTAGGTTATACAAATTAGCATTGTTGAGAACGAAAATAAGTACCGTTCGTATATAAACATTTATCTGAGCGTTGTATAGAGAAAAAGCAAATTGCAAATAGCGTCCGTTCTCAGCATCTTAGTGGAAGGGGTTATTCTGCGGGGTCGTTGGTTGGGGTCGGTGGATCAGCACTATCAGAATCCGGGCCAGCAGGACCAGGGGATCGATTGCGTACGTTTCCAGTCAGCGGATGAATCTGACGACGGCGCGTTGTGGATCGTATGGACGAGCAGGGACTGTCACGCGGTTGGTTGCCCCCCTGAATGGAAAAACAGAAACACCATGTAGTTTAGATTTGTTCATGAAATTGTTTTAATCGTAGGGTACAATTCCACACGAACTTGGAAGAAGACTGTGTCCGTCCGTGGTGAGTGCATGCGATTAAGCTACGATTATCTGTGCATCAGCGACCAAGACTGTCACATAACCGTGAAAAATAGTCTTAGTTAAGAACAGTTCGGTTGAGAGGACCCTTGTCCATCAATATCACAGGTTTATGCCGAACTTCAAATGAAACCAACATGGCGCCTACAACCCGCTGTCACTGTTCGGCTTCATCACAGGAAACCCAGCCACACGACGACAAAATTTATTTACACCATCGATACCAACCGGCCCTGTTACTCTGAGTGACTGTAGCCAGAGGCTAACCATCTGTACACAGCATCGCCAACAACCCCGATCTTCGCGCCACGGAACTCGTTTCAATGGATGATGTTCACAGTAATCAAAGAACAATCGTCTAGACATTCTTTTATTGGTGTTGTAAATTACCCCCACGCTTTATCCATTACATATATGTAGTTTAAAGTATCAACCTCGAATACTGCTGTGACTTAAAACAGATTTTTTTAAAATAAATCAACGGTTTGCATTCCATATTAGGCCAGTAGTTCTCGGCCCCTGAATTGCGTCATGTGAATTTATAAAAAAAAATACAGAAGCATTTTATAACTCTTATTACTTGCAGTCGTAATACTTAGAATCGATTACACTTAACTTCCCTGAGCGAGGAGTTGTGTTGTTATTCCAGCCCAAATTCACAGAGTGGGGCGTGCCACATGCATATTTAACATGATATCGCAAGAGCGTCTGACATAATGTAGACCCATACACCAGTTGAGATAATTCAATCTCGGCTTAAATGCACGAAAGAGGTGCATGATTTCCGAAGTAAAACTGGCCAGAATCCTGCTCGATGTAAGTAGCAGAGTTTTGAACGACGCCGATGGATTCCAAGTGATTAGCCGACTTACAAGAAAATCACATTCGAATGACAAGATTTACTCCACGTAAGATGTTGGGCCATACTATAAAGCGTCGTTGTTAGAATTAAAACCGAAAAAGTACTACCGCAGTTTCTACAAGGTAGGACTTCCCGGTCTCTTGCAAATTAGGAGCAGGAAATAAACGGGACTCAACAAGATCTACCTTATGTTTTGGTTGCCAGCTTGAAGTGATCAACAGGGAACTATGGAAGTTCAAAGAATGGAACAGGAAAACGCTAAATGTTTCCAGTGGCAAGTTAAAAACAGTTGGGAAATACCCCTGTAGATTATGGGTTTCCAACTTTGTTCGTCTACTGTTCCATGCGATACGCATGCTACGTTTCAAAGTATTGCTGATACGCTGTTTGCCTGGTTTGTTAATGTAGAAGAGGACCATTTGGAAGAAACCAGAGCTTCGGCTGGACTCGAAGTAACGACAGAAACAATATACCTAGACGATATACTAGTGGGCAGGTGAGTAACTGAGTCCAAGCGCGAAAGTCCTGAACTCTCAGTGTAGCTTAGTAGCTCACCAAGACAGCAATTGGCGCATGCTGTTTGTTGTACTGATTCGAACCCAGGCTAAATCAAGATTTTTTAAAAATCTGACCTCAACTACCCTTTGGTTGACGAAACACACGATCCATGCGAACGATGTGGCCATTTGCCCATCAAGAAAAAATAGCCGGGTAGCTTTTGTAGCCCATTAACTATTTCATGCTTACTTAGGCTCAGCATAGGGGTGCAATCAACCAGATTCGGATAGGCAACTTACCTGTTGCGAGCCGGAGTTTTTCATTTATGAAATTTCCGGCTTTTATTGTGATAGTCCATGCAAACTAAAAACTTAAACCAGACTGCGTTTATCCACATTCATGAGATGCAACCAGACTTTTCAACACCATCATAACTTCTTGCCTCCGAACCACCGGTCTACATAGCTTTGAGGGTACTAGAACTCGGTAGTGATCCCATGGACCTTAGGTGGTTCGAAACGTCTTTCCAAGGTCACCCCGATAATACGGCAACATCAAATTGGCCAACATGTGACGACATTCCACCACCCATCCTAGCTATTACCGGACTGCACTCTATCGGTCTGAGATCATGTGATGAGCCCATTTGTTCTATCGTTATGATCGAAACTGATCCACATCCCCAGGCAACCGCATCTTAGAGTACGCTATACAGCGCAATGTTCAGTTGAAACGGACACCTCGCGTATGATTTATTTTGTCTACTTGGCAGGTTTAAGTAATGCAGTTTTATTGCTAGCTGAGCGTTCAGTCCAAAATCGCTCGCAATACAGCGATTGATACTGTTCTTTGCCGAATACTGCAGATGTGGAATGCAGAAATGGAAGCATATTAAGAAGAGCCACCGTTAAAAAATACAACAGCATCATTTTTCCCGACTAAGCCTAAGTAACATAAGAAATGATGTGCATCGGAGTACGCTCTAAATGCTCAGGTGATATTGCAACATTAACGAGCATATGCAACGGCGGTTGTTGGGCCCGTTTAAAAATGGGCCAGAGCGGTTTGGGCTGATTCGGAACCCCACATGTGATGAGCATACCTGAGTACGACGAGCAAAACGTAGACGGACGACGCTACAAGCAGCTGCTTTGGTGATAATTAACCGTCTTTTGAATGCAGCTATGGTGTTTTGTTGCAGAGTACAGCCGACTCGGTGTGAGATTACCCTCACGTAGATCTAAGAGCTTTGTCGTCGATTAGGCACCGTCCCTTCATCCTGTTTTACGTACGCTTACCATGATCGTATGGCGGGTATGCATTAGTGTCAACCACTGATGATCATCAGCTGAGAACAATTCGCCACACAAAATCTAACTTTGAATTTGATCGACTTAAGGTGCACCGACAGTGGTGACGGATTGTTGGTTGAAAAAACGCCTGACAACTCTTTATCATTTTTTAATCAGGTCAGAGGTATATATCGTGTGCTCATGAAAACAATGAAGTTTATCACGACTTCCGTAGAGTTGAACGTTACACCTCTGGTATTCAGTACGAACTTCAGATTTCTGCCCAAATACTGCTAAGTTTTAATCGTGATGTGTTTGTCATACGAAATGCAAGGTCATCGATGGATTGGGTAACGATAGGCTGACACCTATAAACGTGTTGATGGCGATCGGGCGACTTTATCATTAAGTTATATACGATCATACGTGTGAACCGAAAGTGGGAAGAATTAACATTTGCATTGCGCGACCATTCTACCACAGCAGCACGTTTCTCTATTTGCATCAGTTCTTGTTGCGGAAACACTATGATTTAGAACCCAAGTTGAACAAAGCTTACGATGGACAAGTCCAGTTCGGGATTGAGTGGGTTGTATTTTTTCTGAGCTCTTTCTCGTCTCAATCGGATGCTAGCGTTGATAACATCTGCGAGTGCGGCATTGGTCAGAGTTCCGCAGCGCCCTCGGGGCCCAACAGTCTCTGTTGGACTTTTCAACACCAAGGGTGTATGTTCCGTAGCTCGCCGTCGACCGAAACTACCGCAAAATGAATCTTGGTGGGTGTCTTTTGACTTAGCTTTTGTTCTTGTCCTTTCTTTGGAAGGTTCACGTGATCGTGTGGAGAACATTCGATTTACTTGAGTATCACGTCGAGGGCCATCTCCTGGCTGCCACGGAAATCGAGAATTGATGGGAACGTGAGAGGGACTGGAGAGCAGAGAATCGTCTATGTGTCTATCATCCCGAACCACAGGAGAATTGGAACGAGATCGTGGGGTAATGTGAAGGTTACCGGAAGGGATGTCGCTGCTGGCAAGTCGCAACAGTACTAAGGAGAGGGGAAAGTTAAATGATAATTGCCATCCGAATGTGGATGTCACATTTATTACTTGTAGAGAATGTAATGAGAGGTAACGGGGAATAAAAGTTAACTGATAGACGTCACAACTGTTACTCAATGCAGTGGTATTCGGCTAATTCGCCGCCTCAGAAGACTGGAGAATTAAACAAAGTAGCGGGTTGACAGGTACAAATTAGTTTTCTAGCATTACTGATTAACAGGGAACTCTAATGAAACAAAACTGATGTAAAAAGAACGACTAGTGCGAACTTATCGTTGTTTATCATATGCTTACTATATTCACTGTAGTTCAATACGTCGTTGTTAATATCACCAACATTGTCAATAAGTCCCGGATACATTAAAACTATGATGCAATGTTAGAAATATCGAATTTGATCCTTTTACCAGCTGTGTACGATGTTACGGCAATTAATGGGTTGCAAATTTCTGCTTCAGAAATGCATCTTCAGGCTGAGTAACAAATTCAAGTAGAGAGCAAGCCTATATAGGTAATGACCGATGAACGTGCCAGCTCGGACTCAGTATTTTCGCTCCTACGTATGCTGAAGCGCGGCATGCAGCCGAACGAACGACCAAACGTTCCTCATCAGACAGCAACAATAGCAATCAAACTAACCAAGTGAAGTACACTGATTGGACATATCACGAGAATCGACTGCTATAATGGCCACTGATGCTTCCAGAAGTGGTGGAATGGCGAGTACAACGTTTTGAGACACGAATTGGCCATGTCGACTTTCAGAATGTGACGAATTAGTCGAGCCACCAGATATACACGTACATACAAATACTCAATAAAAGACATTAGACTCAAATGCCGCGACAAAAAGTTAGATGGAAAAAGCTTAAACCTGATTAGGAAAACAATAGTGCATGCAAAGAACACCAATGACTTCTAGCTCGCATCATTTCTCTCAATTTGTTCAGCTGACTCTAGCCAGGTTGTCAATAGAACTGATAAGACTGCATACTAAGGCCTTCACCTATCTGACGTAAATGAAAGTTGCTTACAACTTGCCGGAGTCGTGCAATATGCTGCGGCGCAAAAAGCTTTGATTTGACGTTCGTGAATAAGCACCGGCCATGGTTCACTAGGATAGTTTAACTCGAACACACGTCAAGCGGTCTGGCAGAGATGAAATGTAGGTCTTATCATCCGTAATTCACGAAGTAGCCTGGAATCTGAGACTGTGAATGCCAACATCATGGACCATTTCAGTGGCCCAGAAAGAGCTCGGCGATCGTTTATCTTTTAGTCATTATTGTTTGCTCCCGGCTGGTATACACCGTATTCGAATTTGTACCAAATAAAACTAAAGCACATCTGCACGAAGTTCGCACGATAAACAATGATAATCACATGAGTAAACACAAAGAAGCTCCTAGGTTGTTGGAACTCACATTCTTTCCAAGGGCCCGTCAGTAATAGAGCTATGGGGTCTTTGAAAAATTCTGCATTGGATTTCAAAAGTGAAATAGGAAATCAGAAACAAGTGACAAAAATAAATAGCAACCTGTGACAGTTCATGCACTCGATCCAGCTAGTACACAAAAAACGCTAGTGATAAAATTGAAAAGATTCTTTTCGAATGGTCTAGATATCAACCATTTTGGGACGTGTTGACTACAGACCTTAGACCAACCGTGCCTCGAAATATGGACACAAAAGAATAGCCGGTTTTTCTCGAACAGTGTTTGGTGTGATGTTGCGCTATTGTTAACAACCACTGCTACAGTTTGTTCGCTGCGTCGATAAGTGCATCCGTGAACAGAAACACTCCTCAAAGCTTAAAGCTTGGTTTAGCTTATAATCAAACCAATCTCAGAGGATGAGCTGTTTAGTGTGGTAGTGCACTGTTCAATTTCAGTATCTATTGGCTGTAAGGTACGTCTGATCGAGGGTCAGAGGGTAAATCGGATGAGTGGCAGCAACCACAAAACCGCCCGTGCTTCTAGTGACTTCAGTGACAAACACGCACCGCTTATAACCACATAGAGCGCGGAGGTTAAGCTAAATTGAGTAGTTGATTTGATGTGTGGTAGTAAGCTATCATTTCAGACAAATCCATTGGCTTTAAACAGATCCTGATAGATAATTTACCTGTTTGACTTCTCAGTTCAGAATACACATAATCTATGCCCAACTATCTGTTGTCCTATATTTGCACCTCGGCTTTGATTGCCTGTTCTATAAGTTGGACTCAGTGTGGTAAATATGACGCTGAAATGTCTACCCCATTCATGAATCAAGATTTAAGAGATGCACAATGCTGAATGACGTCACAACAGTGTTCATATTTTTGAGCAACCCGGCTATTCTAGTCGTATGTGACCGTTGATTACTAAAAGAATAAAATGCCCCCGCGTAGTCTTTTTTCACTGATAAACACCAGCTCGCTGTCTGATCATTCCATTAGTATCCTGCATATGGATGCGCTCACAATGACATTAGGAAAAACGAGTGAAACCAAATTTCTCTAAAGAGAGACACATCACCCACCAGAACTACGATTCTCATGGTATTTACAAACACTTGATAGGAGATCCAACCCGCGTTTCTAACCTGCCCCCGCACATCGGATAGTCTATTAATAATGCTTACCCTCATCTTAATAGGGAGGAATGTGTGTTCAAGGGGGTCATTCTCTAAATCCTGAGGATAGAAGTAAACAGATTAGTACGTGACCACAACTTCTTGAGGGTTAGGATCAAGCTATATTGGAACACACTATCCAAACACGGATGGACTTTCTAAAAATCCATTTGGTCGGGTAGCACTAAGATTTTTGGCCATCTTCCGGGCCCGTTGTTATACGAAGTATTTATGAACATTTACGAGAATTTCGTTTCGGCATATCCCAAAATTCGAAGTTGGCATGCCTGCACGGCAATGCGTTTCTCCAAATCTGTCAATCGCGTTTGTTTTACCTATGGAGAATATTTCTTTTCGTATACAGTTTCTCTTTAATTCATGAAGCCTTCTTCAAACATCATGGATGTGATACAGTCAACTGTGCATTCGATATGGTAAGTTATCTATTGCTGGCCCATGAAAATAAGTAAGGTTCACTCACTGCATAGGTTCCTCCGAAAAGGCACCCATAAGCCATTCACATATGTACTAAACAAAGAGGCAATGGTTTCGCAAACGACGATCAGGGGAGCGTACAAACAATATTAGCAAGCACATGCAAACGCGGCAACAGAAACACTGCAGTAACATGCACACGGAGCACAACCCGACAGATTAGTGCGGGCGTATAGCAGACACTTACACACTTGTCCATATGGACCAGGCTGTGAAATTAACAAGTCGGAGAAAAGAGGGAGATAAATGTAAACGACTAAAGAACAAGACAGAAACCGGATCGCCTGTGGACTAATGCCTATGTCGGATCGGACGCCCTGCGTTCACGAAATCTGGAAATCCAGTGATCCAGAACAGACAACCGTGGAGCCTTTTTGGCGAGCAGAGTCAGAAGCGGATCCTGTTGGTCAATTCGCAGAATAACCGGGAGCTTACTCTTTAACTCATTGCCCGTTTTGGATGGTGGCAAATAGGCACCTGGTAATTGACCGCTGTGATCACGGATGGTGATTTTTGCGCCTGTAAAAGACATCGAGAAATAATCGAAGAGTTAAACTAGATGGATTATAGCTAACCCATTCAATCAGACTACCAAACTCAGCATACAGTTGGCAAACTAAAGCAAGACCAACGGGAGACAAAAGTGGAAAGAGCGGTTGCGGGTTTTCAAAAGTGTGATGTGAATTCACGATTTGACTAGTTAATAGAGAGCCTGAATAGTCTCAACTTACGCTGATATTTCGGTTCTTTTTCTCTTAACTTTGAAGTTGTTCGAACACGATGGTTTTTTCGTTCGCAGCTACACCTTTCAGCCGATGATGACCGTTGGCACCGGCTAAAAAAATCCACAATTTGTCAATTCGGGAATTTGGATCATTTCCAATCACTTGACTCCAGTTTCGCTTTTATCACAGCTCATTAATAGTGTACGTCCTGGCCCGGACCGGAGTTGCCATACCGACCCTTAAGTTTATGAAACCGGCACGTTAACCACAACACAAACAACCTCACAAAACCCGCCATGGGTTAAGCACCAAACGCAAAGGCTGCCCAAGAGACCGTCGTCCTCGTCACCTGCGGATCCACTGTCGGCACGATGTACGTGATTCTAGTGGCCGCATATTTCAAGTGGTCAGAAGTTCCCTTCGACCAGGGCAGCAATTTCGACTACTGGTGTTGTATAACGTGCAGCTTCGTTTGTGAGTTGCATAGCACGAGTAAAACTCGCGAAAACTAAAGGGCAGCTGTCAAAACCAAGAAAAAAGACAACCCGAAGTGACCACCATTGTTGGTGTATCGTATGATGAAAGGTTTGTGTTCCTTTGGGACTCCAATCTGAACTTTGTTCTTCATCCTTGTCTTCTCTAAAATGCACTAGCATGAATTCCTATACTGAAATGCTTCGTGTATTACATTTCACATAACTTACTGCTCAGTTCAGACCTTATCATTGCAGTCTTTCTCTCCGCTTATTCTCCGAGAGGTAAGGTTTCCCTTTTCGTGCTAGCCAGTCAACTGCCCAACCAGCATTGACCGGCTAGACACAAAGGCCTCACTCACACACCTACTGGTCTTATTCAAGTATACATTGGATACGTGGTGTGAGTGGCACCGCAGTCATACGAAGCGCTCAGTGGATACACTCAACAGAGCATTCGGAGAGAGGCTAACCGAGGAAATACCACCGCCTACCGAAGTGCACCAAAACCGCTGGTTCCCGGCAGCTTATCTGTGATGGAAATCCCGATTCACCGATTATCCAAACCCCGACACAACAGAAGATCTGACAGACGGCCAATCCAAATATCGCGTTAATGATACAACATCAGGATTGGACGAACGGTCTTAGTGTTGTGCCTTCCGTTATTCGTCAATTCATCTGTTCCGTATTCCACCAATTAACATACAGTTTATGGTGTTGCATGTGCTAATGAGATCAGCCAATGACAGGCTGTGATTTCTCTAATACTGTTGTACATCAATAAATTCGGTGTCTCAATCCATGAATAACAATTGCTTACTGCTGCCAGTACCAGGTCTTCGCCTTATTACTTGCGTGGGAGGTTTCAATTCAAGTACGATTTCTAGGGCTATTCGAAGTCCCTAATTCTGAGCATCACAGATTGGCGTCGCGGAATGGAACTGCCTGCAATTGAACAATTAAATCTTCATGCCGGTGCGAGTGAAATCGAGGAATGGGTCGAACGATTTGAACTGTGGTGCAGCATTCGTCGTGATGTGAAGAAGGAAAACCAATCAGCTTTCTTCGTTACCGCTGGTGGTCGTGAATTGTATTCGTTACTGAAGAATCTGGCTTATCCGAATGCCCCAGCCTCGTTGCCGTTCGACGAACTAAAGAAACTGCTGTTAAAACACGTGCTCCCAGTCAATTTCCAGGCCACAGAACGGGCGAAGTTCAATTCATTAGTGCGTTCAACAAGCACGAGCTTCCGTGAGTTCATTCTACAATTGCAAAAACAAGCTGCCCGTTGTAACTTCGGTGACAAGCTGGAGGAGAATCTACGTGATCGATTGATTGCTGGCGTCAATGACACTGATCTTCAGCGTAGATTGCTGGTCAAACAAGATGTGACTTTCCAAGAGGCCCGAGACATCTGCGAGCAGAAGGATGACGTCAATGCCGCTACAGCTGATTCGAACGTGACATTATTTCAGAAGACCAAAGCGCATACTGCCACCCGAAGTCAACCAGTGAACAGGCCTTCTTATGCACCCATCATCAATCCCGGTTCAAAGAAATTTAACAAGTGTTTCTCGTGCGGTGAGTTACACTTACGATCATCTTGCCGATTTCGTAATGCTATATGCCATTCATGCGGTAAATCTGGTCATATTAAGAAAGTATGTAGAAGTCAGAAATGTCACCTGAGTCAAGTTAGAGAGACAAGTACTATAGAACCGTCCACTGCTGTTTATTCATTGCAAATGAAGTCTAGAGCTGAACAATTTATTCATAAATGCCTCAAGTTCAAGTCGGGATGTAAGTATGATTTCATTGTGGACACAGGAAGTAGCGAATCCATTATTTCCAAACCGCTACTAGATCGCATGGCCCCTGATGCTCAACTGAGACCAACAACGATGGAAATACGCGGAGTTACTGGTCATCGGTTAGCTCTGCTAGGTGAAGCTGATGTAATGATTGTAGGTAATGATAATGAGCTGATTCCACTGCGTTTCTTGGTGTCGGAAGGAAGTCCAGCTATTCTGGGATTAAAAGCTTTAAAACAGCTCAATTGTGCTCTTTCACTAAATACTAATTACAAAAATGGTCCAAGTGAAGAGTACCAAGCCCAGTTACGCAACCTGATAGTTCAGTGTTCACAACTTACAGGAGGGATGAAAGTAGAGCCAGCAAAACTGGAGGTGCAAGGAGACCCGGTTTTTCTAAAGCGCCGAATAATACCTTATGGAATGAGAGAACATGTGCATAATGCTCTCAACAGATTGAAGGAAGACGGCATAATCTCGCCGGTTAACTCATCAGCATGGGCCACACCAATCGTTGTGGTTATGAAAGAAGATGGAAAATCACCTAGGATATGTGGTGACTATAGATTAACGCTGAATCCAAGACTGAAAAAGGGCGCAGCAACAACTGAGGAGCCGGAGGATTTCATGAAAGCCCTGCACGGTAGCAAAGTGTTTTCTAAAATTGACCTGACAAACGCATACTTACAAATTCCACTGGAGTATGATTCTAAGGCGATCACTACGATTAACACCCCTTGGGGATTATTTCAGTACAATTTTTTACCGTTTGGATTACACGTATCAGCTGGGATATTCCAGGCTGCGATTGATGAAGTAATTGCCGATTTACCAGGAGTACGCGCGTATCAAGATGATGTAATCATATACGCCGACAGTGCAAAGGAGCATGATAAGAGGTTGCTTTCACTTCTGGAACGATTCAGAAGTAAGAACATAGCCATAAAGCCTTCTAAGTGCGTGTTCCAAGTGCGAGAGCTGAGTTTTCTTGGTTTTACCATATGTGATAAAGGATACAGGCCGGACCCTGACCGGTACAAAGCCTTGGTTACCGTTACATCGCCAAGAGACCAAGATGAGCTGCGATCAATAATGGGATGTTTGCAGTATTATTCTCGTTTTATCCCAAACTTTTCGACGAAAGCACAACCATTATTTGCGGTTCAGTCAGCAGAAACATGGTCTTGGACTCAAAAGGACGAAATTCTTCTGCGAGAATTAATACGAGTTGTGATTAAAAGGCCGATGTTAGCCCCATTTACTATGTCTAAAGTTACTACGCTGATCACAGATGCATCCAATGTTGGCATTGGTGCTGTGTTGGAACAGGAGGGATATCCGATCATTTGCATATCACGTTTGTTGAATAAGGCTGAGCAAGGATATTCACAAACACAAAAGGAGGCGTTAGCAGTCTACTGGGCTGTCAGGAGGCTGCATAAATATTTGTTCGGTATTAGATTCAAGATTGTTACTGATCACCAAGCTCTACAGTATTTATTTGACCCCCACAAATCAATTGCCAAATCATCAGCGGCAATGATACAGCGATGGAGTCTAGTTCTAGCAGCATACGACTATGAAATCGTTCATCGTCCTGGTAAACAGATTCCTCAGGCGGATTTTTTATCACGGTATTCCAGTTTTTCAGCCGCTGAAGCTTGTTTGCTTGCTTCGCCAGCTATTCCAATAAGCCGAGAGGACTTGATCAAGACAACTAAAAACTATTATGGCACGGTAATTACCGCGATGACCAAGGGTTGGTCGTCAAATATTAGGAAGAAACACCCAGTATTATTCCAGAACCGAGAGGAGTTGTCAATACAACCTGATGGTGTGCTGTGTCGGAGAGATCAATTGGTCATTCCACCACCGCTACGAAAGGCGGTATTAGACGACTTGCATAAAGGTCATCTGGGCGTGGAGAAAATGAAATCCCTGGCTCGACAGACGTGTTGGTGGCCGGAGATAAACTCGGATATCAAGAGCATTGCAATGAACTGCCACTCCTGCCTCCACAAAATAAAGACAAGGCCGAAGAATTGGACACCTTGGCCGGACAGCTACGTACCATGGCAACGGGTGCACGCAGACTATTGTGGACCACTTATCGGTAACTATCACATTCTGGTGTTAATTGATTCATACTCACGGTGGCCAGAAGTATTTATTACAACCTCACCTTCCACGGCATTTACCATGCAAGCATTTCGTAAATGTTTCAGTCGCGAAGGCATTCCGCAGGTGTTGGTGACAGACAACGGGTCACAATTTTGTTCCGCTGAAATGAAACAGTGGCTTGACAGCATCGGGTGTCGTCACTTGCGAACGGCGCCTCGACATCCATGTTCAAACGGGGCCGCGGAAAATCTGGTGAAAACGCTCAAAAGTGCCGTGAGTTCCACTAATCCTAAAACATTTGCTGAACTGGATGTGTTTCTCGATAACTTTCTGCTTCAGTACAGGAACGCAGCCCATTGCACAACGAAGGAGAGCCCAGCGGTGCTATTTAAATCAAGGCGACTAAGAGCATCACTTCAGTGTGTAGATTCAACGGATGTGATATATTTTCGTGGAAACGATTTGCGACCTGCCAAAGGATTGATCACTCGCCAGCTAGGCAGCACAATGGTAGAAATTACTGACCTGCACGATGCCACCATTCATCGGAGACACACTGACCAAATCCAGTTTCGAAGCACTGAAAAAGTGGCCATGGAGGAAGCAGAACACCCTGTGCTGCAAGAGTTCGATGCCCCGAGAAGATCAGAACGATTGGCAAATATGAATGCGGAGGCTTCTAGAAGAGGGGAAGGTTGTGATGGAAATCTCGATTCACCGATTATCCAAACCCCGACACAACAGAAGATCTGACAGACGGCCAATCCAAATATCGCGTTAATGATACAACATCAGGATTGGACGAACGGTCTTAGTGTTGTGCCTTCCGTTATTCGTCAATTCATCTGTTCCGTATTCCACCAATTAACATACAGTTTATGGTGTTGCATGTGCTAATGAGATCAGCCAATGACAGGCTGTGATTTCTCTAATACTGTTGTACATCAATAAATTCGGTGTCTCAATCCATGAATAACAATTGCTTACTGCTGCCAGTACCAGGTCTTCGCCTTATTACTTGCGTGGGAGGCTTCAATTCAAGTACGATTTCTAGGGCTATTCGAAGTCCCTAATTCTGAGCATCACATTATCACACTTACAAGCTGTAAGTCAAAGACAACCATTGACGTGTTGATCCCAGTAAAAACTTCCCCGACAGACAGCAAACGATTTCCTCAACTTGGCTTCGTTAGCCATGCAGGAGATTATTGTCCAGACCGTTTTCACAAGACGCCGGGTAAGGTTAAGCACCTACAGGGCAGTTGTGTATGACATTACCGTCAACAGCGCTATTCAGGTATGAAATCTGTGCATGCCATTCCGCAGAAACTGTACAGACGAAACGATGGTTGCTACCGGATACCTTTAACATAAAGTATCCAGTAACATCAACACCCGTACTGATCACCAAACTGGGAACTTTACAACCAAGGTGGATCGATCGAAACAAATCCGTCCAGCCACCCAACGTTCTACAAGAGATATTTAGAACTACTAATTTCTCCCGAAGTTCAGCCTAGGTGGGAAAAGACGGAGGTGTTTAGTTTCGGCAACTTGAACTTGATTGGCATATTGTGTGACTCGGAATGAGCCTTACAAAAACCACAAATATGGCTGTGTGGATTTTAGATTCTATCTTGAAGAAACACTATCCGTAGGAAGTAGACTTCAACCTTAGTTCTTACATACCTTAATAACCAGTCGTTAGCTAACGTACAATGAGTTCACTGCAAAGAATACATTAAATTTGTCGACCCGGAATTGAATTTTGATAACATGCGAGAACATAGCGTAATCATAACAATTACTTTTCCGATTTTCGCACCGAAGGGTTTGCAGTCTACCACACTATCCAAACAAAGACAACAACCATCGTCGAAATAACTGAAGCTCAAATCTACAATCGTATGACTGGAGTAATGGGTGTCATTACCGCTGAGCTACCTCCATCACCATCACGGGTTGTATGGCTACTAACACAGAAACCTAGAGATTTTCTTGTCACAGTTAAGTCTTCTCTAAGATTTTCTACCAGTTGTCGTCATATTTCGGTCAACGCCGGGAACTCGAAAGACACAGAAGGATAGCGCATACGCATCCCATTA
Organism: Paragonimus westermani; assembly: GCA_008508345.1. Classification (NCBI taxonomy): domain Eukaryota; kingdom Metazoa; phylum Platyhelminthes; class Trematoda; order Plagiorchiida; family Troglotrematidae; genus Paragonimus; species Paragonimus westermani. The sequence continues at coordinate 40,791 of QNGE01003536.1, forward strand.
GCTTTGCGCTGTGGGCTGATCGAACGAAACGCGCGCGCTGAGCACGACACGTAGGTGTGCCCATATGAAATGTACGTATACAAACACGCACACACTTGCCACTACGCTACAGCGATCAGCAAATCTGAATAGTGTTGACGGCATCTGAGTGAATGTTGAACTAGTCTAAGTGACTAAACTGCGTTTGTGTACGAGTACAGGCTAAGTGATAGGATCGTCCATTGTCGGGTAACTAGCGCCAGCTACAAATGAAAACTGCTACAAATCTGCAATTCCGGGGTAAAAACAGTTCACAGAAGGGCAGGAAAATCTACACACGTTAACTGCAGACGCATACGTTCACCCCCAGAAATAGTAATAGTTGCCGAACAAATCCGATCACTTCCAAAAATCTTTCGTGTGAAAATCATTTCTTATTTCATGACGCGAAGACATTTGAAGTTGTTCCTTTACCTTCACAAAACTCCACGAACTGGACGTAAACATCCCAACCGCTACTTCTCAACATGTCCTAAAAAGGGGAAGCGACGCTTAGTTGGTGGCTGTAGTGACGGGCAAATGAACAACGTTTCTGAGCGACCAAAGAATAATCCTGTCTAAGATTGTGTGACAAAGTCGCCCCTGATTAAAGGATGAAAAGCGAGACGGGGCAGTCAAAACTGTTTCACACATGTCGCTCTATTCACGTCACTTTTCGAAACAGTCGGTCAGGTATTTATGAATACAGCAGTTCAACTGAGCAGTCGGTAGCGAGGTTGGCAACGACGGTTGTTCATTTCTGGATATTCGTGAGAACAAACGCTACATGACAATACAACATACCGTTCACAGATAACTGATGCGTTATATTGCTTAACCTATACCTACTTTACAGATTGGACAATTAAAGGTGATAGCGAAACGATATTTCGTTTCCATATCTCTATAAGTTAAGGTGTGCACTTACGAAATAGCCAGTGTATGACAAAACGCAAAGTAAAAACACAGAGTAGGATGTAACGAGCAAAAAAATAATTGTAGCTCGTATGTAGCTTATGTGGTTCTGGATATCACTTAGAAGATACGGTTCGTCAGAGTATTACGAACAAAACGGTGAAGTTGTCTACAGTGTCTGTGATCAGAAAAAAATCGTATGTCCTTCAAAGAGCAAGCTTCCTCGAAGCCTGTACGTTTTTCCCAAAGCAAGCTGAACCTCCTTGTAGAATTTGTATAACTTTCTTTCATAGCCCTGTTGCCTGATAATCTTGTAGCTGGTTTGGATAAAAGGTGTGTACTCATATTCAAAACCCGAGAAATGAGCTCCAGATGGCAAAATGGCCCATGACTGCCTACGCTAAGCATCCCTGTTTAAATTTAGAAAGGATGGTCGTTTCTATTTCCCCAAAATGTGACCAGGTACACCACATACCAGCAGACACCGTGCTGGAAATATAGTTCAACTTAGAGGCCAAGGAGATAGCTTCAAGCTAGTCGTCCCAGCTATCGGAACACACGGAATTAAGGTACTTGGTGTTCAGCCATTGTTGTCTCTATTGGTTAAGCTGCAACATGTGAGCAACACCACGGTATGTCGATGTGCGTTTAAAATACCCTGATTTGGTATACGATAACCAAGCCATGTGCTTGACATGCCAGTGACGTGTTTACGGCATTTTTCGAAACAGACAACTTGCTGCTAACGCATTTATGTGAATAAAACAAAAGCTGTCACGGCGTAAAACATTATTCTCCCCGTATTTGTCCACGTCAATAGTCCTTCGTTCAGAGATAGAACCAAACTAGAAACGTAAAAAGTAACAATGGGGCCGAAAAAAGTATAACCCGCAAGAAGGGGAGGAAACACGTATCATGACCGTAACACGTACCGTAGGTAGATGTGAGCAAAATGATAGCGTCCTTTTGTGCACTCGCTGCAGCCCAGTGTAGAGGTGTGTGACCCTGGAAAGATGGCAATCAAAGATAAACGTACGAGAAAAATCCACGTTCAGTAAGCGTGAAAATCGTGAGACTAAACACAGTTCAAAGTGAGCTGAGAATCAAATCCCCCTGTAAGTCTTTTGTCCACCACGGTAACATCGAACTAACTGCCTTAAGTCCCGGTGTGGTACCAACAAAACAGCTCTGCTTCTGTACAAGTTGTAGTGAACTTGGCAAATTGTGCTCATTTGGCTAGGCGTTGAACGAATCCGGTTTAGTGAGAGACTGCTCGAATTGTGAAACGAGATCCGAAACCCGAAAGGCACTTTGCGGTAGACCTAATTCACGGGAAACGACACCGACGTAATTGTCAATACTTTCAGCTTCAAGATGTAATTATTAGCACAACTCTTCGGGTTGTCTATGATTTCGACAGCAACAAACTAAGTAAGCGAAAGCTTTTCATTTAATTGAAAAATTGCAAGAGCAAATAGTATCGTACGCAAATGTCCCCATTACTGGAAATACTGTGCACCTCAGGACTTATTAACGTTAGTAACGATTACAGGGATCACGGTATAAACGGCTTTTGAGGCTCAATCCCAAACAAACACCCAACGTGACTGTTACCTTTGTACTCAACAGGTACACATAGTTGGGATTTTTAGTGAAACTCAAAAAGCTCGGTGTCTGGATGCTAACTCCTGGACTGTCCAAAGATCGAGGTGGTCGAGATTTTGACACGACTACGTGAACACGACTATTTGTTCACCCCTATCAAGTTGATTCAACGGACAAGAGCGTAGGCTACAACGCGAAGGTTTCTAGTTCGAACTCTGTTCAGGCAATCTTATACCAATTTGAAATAAACGACAGAACCATACTCAAAGATTAGCTTTGAAGAGCATTTAGAAGATTTTAATTCGTTTCTATCAAGTGACTCGAACGAGATGGATCACAATTCAAAAAGAAGGGTAATACTTGTTACATCAACACCGCTCTTGTGCCCAGCAATAATGGAAAGACTAGCTGACCACATCATAACAACAGATTGAGTCAGTTACAGAAATTCACCACGATCGCACGTCAATGGGTAAGCTAAGTAGGTGTTGCTCCTCAATTCGGTTCAAAGTAGACGGCCACCTCGGTCGCTCATTATTACATTATGATAAGGCACTGTTTTCCAATTTCAAACTGAATTTTTATTCAACCAGACAGTAAGTCCAGATACACATGTACTAAACACCGCTTCCACTATCATGTTAGACATTTTATCGAGGTATATCATGAGTGAGAACAGGCTGCCATGGACAATTACCCCCCGTTCAGTCATTTGTCAAACACTTTCAATCTATGCACCGAACCAACAGGTAATATTAAGTATTATCAGTTTGACAGGTTTGCCACATTAAAAGAGACCCATCTTCTGGTTGGTTCGAACCAGCGACAGAAACAGCGAGCCTGAACGTGACAATCAGAGCTACAAAACAAGGCCGAAACCCAGGAAATTCCACATGTGGACTTAGTCACACTGTCTCACATAAAATCCAACGAGTAATCCACGAGATCGACTGCTCTGGTTGCTTAGTTTGGAAACCACCAGTGCGATTGTTGAGTGTCTTAGCTTGCCAAACCGCGAACAAAATAACACAACGCATGGAGGAAGCTTAAAGCATTACCGACCATCGTAGCCTTTTTGCACAACCCTCTCGATCGAGCTGAGTGTGACACGGAGAATCTGGCTGGAGAGACTAGCGGTCGATTCGTGGGCCATACCGACCAGCAAGTCGACTTACCGCCTGAAGAGAAAGGAAAGAAGGGAAGAGTCAGGAAAATCCACACGCCATTTGTGGTACAAAACGCGAGATGTCGGAGTCTAGAAACAAAGACAGCCACCAAACAACCCCTACAAAAATAATTAGGCAGCACCCATTCAGTATGCTGCACATAAATTCAACTGAAGTATAGATGGTTCATTAGAATTTATAAACGGGTCACATAATGAGCATTTGCGCTAAATACATAAGCGAGGTATACCCAAGCTAATACGTCTTTGCAATAAACCACAGTACCTTAGTACGTCACTCGAGGTACCGACAGCTGGATAAGAGTGTGGTGGTCAATTAATGACGTGTCTATGAAATATGAGAACCCCGACAGTTTCGTAGGTGCTGCCAGCCCGATTAAGTTAATCGTGGTCGCTCAAATCGCCCACTAGAAACGCTGTCCGAGATGGTAACGTGTGGCAGTCAACGGCGTACTAGCATTACTAACATTTCCACTTATTTCGCTTAGCCTTATTGTTTTTACACATTTTTGTCCTCTTTGGTGAAAGAGTTGTCTTCTATGCCACTATTGCGGTAAAGGTCGACCCCAGTCCCAGTGCCTTTTGGCTTTGAACTATAAACGAGAACGATAAGATGGGTCGGATACAAAATGGTGACCAGATGAACAGCACGCACTCATCACGAACTACGTGTCTGACGACTACCGAGTCGTCAACAGCAATAGTAATACATCATTGTGTCCAATCTAAACGAACAGACTAGCAGGAGAGAAAATCTGAGTGAGGGACGAATGCTTTACATACAACGTACACGTTTGATCCGTACAAGTCCAGTCTTACAAAGCCACCCCATCAACTGGTTGGTGTGAATGTGGCCGCTATGATGAATTGGTTGACATGGAATCAACTGATTCTTCAAAAATAAATAAGAACGTCGCAAAATAAAAATTTATTGCGTTATGCTTGGTTGCCTCCAATTCTCCACAGTCCTCCATACTGTATCGACGGTGTGACTCGATGTTCGATTGTGTGCACTCAGTGTTTACCATATAGACTGTTTATTACTGAAACTGATCTGGTTGACGAGCACCGACCTATAACCGTTCTGATCCATTTATTTATTAGAAACAACCACCTTGAATAAACAAAATAAAGTGCATTAGTAATTTCTATTGATGATCAATTTGGGTTCATCATTCTGATATCAATCAGTGAGCGGGTCATGTGACAGCAGGTAAGCTTGGCGTAGCTTAGCCGAGAAATTTTTAGGACCCAGAGTGTGTTTGTCTCACGACACATGCACGTGGCTACTGATCACGCGAAAATAGAACTCTGAACATTCACTGATTGGTTGATCGATCTTCGTAGGAGTGTAAATGATTTGGCAGAGTACACAGAAATTGGCGGACCCGTTACAGATTGAGTTAAACGAGAAATTGTGACTAGACCGGAAATAGCGCGGCTACTAATTAACAATCCATCAATTGCAGACCAATTCAGGTTGGACGTCACCTGCATTTGATCGCGAGTGACGTTCGAACTGAAACTAACGGAATCCTTGACTGCTCATCAGCAATTACAGATCAGTAGACGTTCACCGAATGAAGTGGGTAGGTGTCGTCATTTCGACTGGGCCCCTCGTGGTCACTCAGACTGACCCTATCTGAGGTGACGATGCGTCAAAGTCAATGGCGTGCTTGCATTCCCGCCATTTTTAGTTCTCCCCCTTAGCTTCGTTTTTCTCTAGTTACATTTTATTGAATAGAAGAACTTCTTTCCACATCGTTCCAGGTCATTGCTGCGGAGTTCCGAACTATGGTACCGTCCAGTCAGACTGACAGTCGTCTTAATTAAAACAAAAAGTAAGTGCCGAAATATTCCCACTTGGAAAAAAAGAACGGTGAAACAAACAATCATTTTCAATATTCCATATTCAGGGTAACGGAATCCTACAGGTTGCATTGAAGGGTAGTCAAGCATGAAAAGAAATACAAGAGCGTTGACTGTCGGTGGACCGGTAACATGTCTTTCAGGTTCGATGATAACATCTGTACTGTGCTAAACGAAGTTCGTAGGGTCCCCCAGCTGGGAAGGTGGTAGCTGCCACCGTTAAGTTGTTTTGCCACAATACGGCACAGATCGGAAGTTACATAAATACCTGTTACTTTTCAATCCCGAATGTTTGCTTGTGTGGGGCGATGTTCAACTTGAAAATAAACCAAACCCCCGACTACTCATCAGTAATCTAAAATATCGCCTAACAGTTTGAATGAGATCAGTGATTTCGACCTGCCTCTGAAGTCCTAATCGCGGGGCTATCGATTGGAGTTAACAGGATAGTGACGATCGGGTAATCTGATCGTTGCTCACAAGCGAGAGTGGTTGGGCGTTCAGATGTGATAATTCGCTCGTGCCTAATGTGAGGTGAATGGCGCAGTGGTGAACACGGTTGCCTCATGATTGGAATGGCCGGAGTTCAAATGCCGGCCGTGGCAAGGATATGCGCTGCTGGGGACGAGCTTTATTGAGAGCTAAACTCGAGTCCAATGCTTCTTTCCGAATGAGGTTGGCTGGAAAGTCTATCTGAATGCGGAGGCTGTGATCGAATGCGAACGATGTTCAACTTGGGGAAAAAAAGGATTCTCAATTTCCCACTTTGGGCGGGCTTTTGTCGTCAGTCATTACGTCAGATGTGTCGTCACACACTGAACGTAGGTACAAAGTCGTTAATTGATTGCTCTTATTTGGCAGTAGATCCGGTGGATCATTTGATGCATTCCATATGATACCGTGATTGGACTAGGTAACTGAGTGAGCATGCGAAATTTCTGAGTTCGTGGGATTGTTTTACAGCTTAAGTAGTAGACCTCTTGCCGCGTTTAGGCATGTGGTTTCCGTTGCTGACTCAAATCCAACCGAAGCTCATATTTTTTCGAAATTGAGTTTTACCTTAATTAACAAATCTGCCACCACTTATAAGCAATAAAGATTACAAGTGCTCGATCCACCAGCCTGTAGCTATGCAGCATAACTGCACAGTAAGAATACAAAGGGACTGAGTTACATGACTCCATGGCTAACCTGAAGGTTACTCTTAGAAGAGATTACTGTAATTAAAATCAAACTAGGCTCCGTGTCTTTGCGAAAAGCATACCGGTACCAACATTGCAGGTTTAAAATAAGTGTACCGAATTTAAGAGACATAAATATTGACACAGAATCACGCGGTTTCATCATTGTGTTACTGAGTGCACATGACAAGTAATATAAACATCTGTAGATGACCGTAACTGTCATTGAAATAACACAATGAAAAATTAAGCTATTGCTAACGTGCAGAAAATAGATGCACTGATCACAGCTATCAAACATAAACCACCAATGACCAATATAAAACCCATTGTTTGAAATGGTATCGATGCCATGTGGTTCCAAACAGCCTGGTTATTCAATCGTGATTTTATAACAGTCAAATAATGTTGGACTCCTTCCTCGACCTGTGCAAGAATCAGCACTGGCAAATAAGCTGAATGTGCTAGAAACTCCGAATAATCAAAAGTACACAACGGTAAAAGTGGCAGAATGATCCTCTATATTTCCCACGATTTCATTATTTCAAAAACGTGCACTTCAGTGTTGACCTGCTGAAACGCCAAAGACGCTGTGAGTTGATGCATATATGAAAGTAAAATGAGATATTTATCAAACAGTACTGAAAGCTATTTTCTTTTACTAATTGATAAGTCACGCTTCCTATGGGCTGATCCGACCCAATAGACAAGTAACTCCAATTCACTTAGCACACTGACTGTGTTGAATACCACAAAGACCAATAAGATCAAACTCTTTTCGGAAGATCGAACACCACGATAGTCACCATCAGCTGTTGCCTACGAAGAATGAGTCTCTGTGTAATGCACCTGACAGTCTTAGGAGGATAGCCGAAGAGGAGACTGACCAGTTAAATTGAAATATCGCTTTATGTTGCGTTTCCGCTTTCAGAGGAGGTAAAATACCATCTTTTTTGTTCTACCGTTTGACTTCCGTGGATTCTTTGAAAGTCAAATGTTAACGTCACTCGTGTAACGGGTAATTTATCTTGCCGTAGAGTAATTTGTGGACAGTGCACAACGTTCAGAATGAAACGTTTGATTCGGGGGAAGAGGGGCGTTTGTTTGAACCGTTAATGGTGACCGGCACAATAATGCATATATTGTGTGACGTTGAAACACAGATTTTCTGCTGTGTACAGAAAAATACGGCTTACAGGGACGTTCAAACATGCTGGTGTCACGTTTGAGAAGGGAAGAAGTATACGGATAAGAAATAATTATTTTCAAGTTGAACATCACCCACATTTGATCGCAGCCTTCGCATTCAAATACAATTTCCAGCCAGCCTCATTCGAAAAGAAGCATTGGACTCGAGTTTAGCTCTCAATAAAGCTCGTCCCCAGCAGCGCATATCCTTGCCACGGCCGGCATTTGAACTCCGGCCATTCCAATCATGAGGCAACCGTGTTCACCACTGCGCCATTCACCTCACATTAGGCACGAGCGAATTATCACATCTGAACGCCCAACCACTCTCGCTTGTGAGCAACGATCAGATTACCCGATCGTCACTATCCTGTTAACTCCAATCGATAGCCCCGCGATTAGGACTTCCGAGACTGGTCGAGATCATTGATCTCGTTAAACCTGCAAGGCGATAATTATTTGGTGCAGGACGGTGAAAACAGTCATCAGTGGATCGCGTTTACCCTTTCGGTTGTGGACCTCATGGACCGTCTGGTGATTGGCTGAATATTTTCAGAAAGATATTGGATAGCTGAGTTTGGCGGCATTATTTCCGTGGTTGTTTGTGAAGTAAAAACCAGTTGTGAAGTTCCATAGTAAAAGACGCAAGAAAACTGTAAGACTGCAAATGGTAACATATTACCATTTGATACTTGTTTACTTGTGGATACTTTGACATTGAACGTTTGAGTTTGGATGTGTATATTTTATTAGATTTCATTCTAACCTTCTATCACACCCCAACCTACAGCGGTTCTTATCGTTGTGTAATAGATACGCGTCAGTGTCAATCAGAAGTATATCGCTCTTGATGTTAACGGATGCGCTTTTCTTCAACTAATCTGAACCCCACATATTGAAGTGGCCCTACAGGAAGAACCCCCTAAACAAAAGAATACTCCTATTCAAAAGTACTTTGTGGAATAAGAATGTTTGTACTAGATACCAAAATTGAGGAAACAGTGTATAAACCCATAAGACGTATGGGGGAAAAATGGACAAATTCCCTCGCAGTACAGCAACCTTGTCGGACAAAAACATACTCTGATAATGTATCGATTTCAGGGTGGATGTTTAAAGCACATAAATCCGGTTGTGAGTAACATTCGCAAATCTTTGTGGAAGATTCAAATGTGATCTACACGGGACTAGGGAGCCATGCTTAAGATTTATTCGACGCCTTTCCAATTGTCTGTGAGGCATGTGGGCGATGCCTTCAAAGTACGTGAGTGAACAGAGAATATCACACATTTCGGCTTGGAACCTGAGCGTTTGCAATTATTAACTCAAAAGGTGCACTTGAAAGAAGTGGGAAGTTTTTCCGTTGCAAAACAGACAGGAGCAATCCACGCCTGGTCAATGTCTGATGGTTTGTAAATGTGGCCTTGACTCAAACTAAAACGGTGGTTAGGATGTTGGTCCGCTGATACGAAAAAAAAGAAACACCCACTGGAAAAAACATCCTCGCTCTTCCCGGAAGTGATTTCTTATTTGGGAGGAGGATAGTGTACCACGTAAGATAAACAGACAACCAGCAAAAGCTCATCAACATGGGGTGGTTGGTGAGAAACTTACATAGTTTCGTATGTTCACATCGGCCTGGTGATTTCCGACCAATATTCGAATTAGGGCACAATTGCCAAACTTGGCAGCAAAGTGTAAAGCGGACTAGTGAAGGAAAACAGTAAATGTGAAAACAGTTAACAGAGACACACAATCGAGTAAATCAGCTGGTCATCACGATGCTATATGCCTGGGAGTGAACCCGAAATATGAAATTCGATGCAAACGGACAATTTGATGTAACCGTGAGAATGCCGTCAATCAGCACCCGCCGTGATCTCTGTGTACTTGTTTTAAGGAAACTACCCAAAAAATATGAGTGCGCTCCAGTTTTCAGACTGGACACAGTGATGTTCATTAAAACGATCACCACTATCAAGTGACTGTGACTGAACTTCTAGGTGAGGAATAGATCATAACTAGTTTGAGGTTAGTAGGGTACTGTTCAAACGGCTGGCCTCAGAAAGTGCCATGACAAACTCATGGTTTCGGTAAAGATATGCACCACTCATGAATCGCAACAAGAAGAGAAATCGAATCCAGTGCTTCGTTTCGAGATAGGACGGCAATCTGACTTGCGAAACATGAGAAAATGTGTGAGGTACATCCCATTTAGAGCAAACGCAAAAGCGGATCAAAACAGTCGATAACTACAGCTACTGGTGGTTGCGAGGTCACACAAAATGAGAAGTTTTAAACTGAAGACGTGGTAAACTATCGATCAACGTGGACATTCGAACCTGACAGAGAGCAGTTGAGAAAATCACAAAAATCGTAAAAAAATTTTGATTGCTCCAATATATCCACGCCAAACTCGAACGTATAGCTCTCCATCTGATTGGAGTACTACACAGCACAGCCTATATAACAGCATGAAACCCAAGACAATCTCAGTCTCACAATAGAACAACAGTGTCCAGTTTACCACAAGTGATGATAACACTATCAAACACTGCGCTATACATCAGCATTTAATCGACAAAGATAAATGGCTTCACTGAGCTATGAAAGTGAGAGCTGTGTGATTTCCACTAGCTACGGCGTCTGTTTACCCCGGTTGAGATAACAGACTTGGACAAATCAAGTGGCACTCAGTTGATTCAGTACTCACGGAAATGGACAAGGTACTATGCAAAGAAGTAAACACGAAATTTGTGCCCCGTCTAAACAGCGATACCTTGTGATGACAAACCAAAATCGAGACAAGCACTTACATTCTGTAGAGATCCGCCCGAGATCACCGAATATAAAAGTTTAAAAGAAATAAGGCACATCCATAGAATTCGCAGAAAACGTGTGTGCAGAGTAAACAAACTGATAAACAAGCATTCAGCGAGTGAAGACCCCTTTTATTAATTTCAAATTTGAGACGTTTAATCTCCCTCAGCCACATGACTAAGGCAATCAGGAGACACAAAGTACAGTGTGCACCTAGTTAACATACTTGCGTCAGCTATAGACATGTGACTAACATGAAAACGGTTGTGTATGAAATGTCTGAATACATAGACTGACCTGGATTGTGAGTGATTCTTATAGATAGACTCACGCGAAGCAAAGAGAAACAGCGGATTGCAATTGAGCGAACAGAGCACGTTGCCTACGACCGACTTGTTCGTTTGCCGATACATTTAGGGATCGTTGCTTTGACAACACAAACCGCACGCTTACGATGAACGGAAGCGTATGAATTGAATTCACATCATGGTTGGTGTTTGCTAGCTGACCTATTCAAATCTCCCCTTTATATGTTTATTTTCTGGTTTCACTACCATCAGCCGTTTTGCATGTTCTCAACAGAATCAATGCCACTTGGGATGGTGATAGCCGAACGGCCCGACAGTCTAGCACTCGAGTCTGGTTTAGGCAGCCTGACAATAACTGAAAAGGTACATACGTATGAAGACTCATTCAACAACCGATAGTAAGAAGGGTATATACGTGTTAAAAGCTTAATCTAAGGCATCGACCGCCTGTAACTCAGCACAGTTCTTGTAAAGCAGGCCAGATTACTCCAAATCCATTTAAGTAAACAGGCGATTGGGCATCAGCAAGATCGAGAGGAAACGGAAATATCAAAATTCAGACTAAACAATTGACAACAATGGCTGATTTTGCATCCTCCACAAGAGAGAAGTTAATTTTTCGACCTTCAAACCATATATCATTTGTTGCCGTACAAAATGGCAGATCGAACGTGAATTGGAGATTGTCACAAGGACCAAACACAGAAAACAGGTAATCTACAATCGAATCCGAGAACCCCCTGTTGCCGTAACTGGACAATATCGGACTGGTGGGCATTTTTCAGGTTGCGAGACAACGATAAAGTTGTGAAATCAGTGGCTTTAATGAAATAAGCAAAAACTGAAATCTACCTTAAACAACAGCGTCATCAGAACTTACTCCATCGATGTAGTTCTGTCAGAAAAGAAAGGTAAATTGTGTGAATTTATCCATCGAGTTTTATCGTATGCCATCAGGTAGACAGTCGAATGTGAAATGCCAAGGAAATTGCAGTACGGAAGCGAAGTTTGTATGGTCCTTGCTCGTGTCTGGCTGAAATCGCATTATCTTGGCCCACCCAAATTACTGGCAGAGCGCTGTGTAAACGATCGATGTATGATACGTGCGCACAGCGGAGCGTTCCAACGTAGGCTGCCGTCACACGTGACACCACAAGATTAGGGCCCAGTAAGTGCACGTGGATGTGCAGGAAATCAGGCCTAACAATGTGTTACATAGTTGTGTGAACGAATCGGAATATCTCGTGTTCAATTGTCTCAGAACAGAATGGCTGATACAAACGCACAATACACCTCTATCTAATTGACAACTGGGTGTGCCATTGTGATGCTACTGAGGTTTGCAAACGTGTCATGTGGTTTTAGCATACGCAGATCCGGCGACAACATCTAAGTGAACAACGGTTTCGAATAGCGCGCCAATAACTAAAGTAAGTTAACAACCAACTCAATCATGTCACGAAACGCTATAAACCGGAGGTGTAAAGTAGGTTTCATCTTGGCTCAGCGTCTTCCTCAGGAAAATGTGTTCGGTCAAAAGCCCTTTCGATTAAGTACATAATGTAGTTTCAAAATATTTCCCACAATTTAAACGTCAGTTGTTTGACACAGTCCGGTAAAATGATCAACTCAAGTTGACTAGAACGCGATCTGAAACAATGTTTTCTGGAAACTAACTTCACGAGAGGGGATAATACCATACGCTTACACACAATTAATCTACATGTCTAAAGTAGACAGGGACATCAAAACGGACCAAGAAATACAGCTTAAGTGGATCACAAGTTGTCAAGCTTTACAACGTGAACATTACAGGCGGCAATAAAACGTGGTACAACAGCACGCCGTTTCACACATTCAACCACAAAGCTCTGCTTCAACTACTTTGTCCTCGAAAACAATGAAACACTACTGTGCTATAATAACACAATAATGGCTAAATAAATAAGAGTAGATTTATAATACGTTCACGTGATCGTTGAACTTAGTGGTTTTTAACCAGACAAATAGTAACAAACACTACGAGTGACAATTTGAAAACAGTTTCTACTGTTCACTATTATGAGGTTCATTGCAAAAAATCCTCTAACCAAAACAAGATGGAAAAGCAATATAAAGCAGTAATAATTGTTCAAATGATTCTCAAATAAAGACAGGTAGTCCGAAATGAAACGAAATCGATCAGACGACAAAGAAAATAAAAACCTTTTTATCTTTCTACCATCCAAGAGCGAAGTCATCGGCGAGTTTATCGGCTACCGAATTTCAAATGTCACTGCGAATGCCTACCGTATGATACGACTTAGTACGTCACTCAAAATCTGCCTCGAAAATAGTTTGCCTGGGTTTTCTTTCAACTATTTTGTGTCTGGTCTCTTACCTGTTGTTGTTAAGCAGACCACGTTAGGATAATGACAAGGCACCTATCGGAAGAGCCTTGTGAACACTTCGGAAATGGCTTGGTAAACAGCTCGAGGAAGCCCATTTCTAGTGCAAATGGTTCCCACGTGAATTAAACTGGAAGTCGAATAAGGAGTCGGTTACGCAAACAGCTGTTTTTGATAAGTCTCGTTAAGCTCTTGCAAGGTGTGAGTTATGTATGAAAACTATAACAACTCAAATGGGTCAGTAAAAGCAGATGTGGAGTGGATCACAGTGCAGTAAAACAGGATGAGAGTGTTGGTGAATGAGTGAGTGTCACACGTGCCTGCAGTCGTCGGTGTCAAGAAAGATGGAAGATTTGTGCAAACTGTTTTTGGATGCACAGACGGGAGTTATGGAGTCGGTGGACAGCAGCTTCGGCCGTTAATAACAAATCGCAATCTGAAAGTTCCGGAGTGGGCTTGACGAACCCTGTATATTATTCGGAAAGCTCCATCCGACTCCATTTAATGGACAGTATCAATTAAGTGGGGACCGATCGCACTGGAAGTGGACTTTCTCGACCGTTGTGAAACTATTTCGGGAGGTGTCCATGAGCCCCTTTCGATATCCGTCTTGTGGTTCTCCCAACGTAGTCCAGTCTGACATGTGAGAGAGTAAACACAAGAGGACGGAGAAAACCTGGGTACTAGTATCGAGCAAGTAATGAACGATAGGATGACCCATGATGCAGAGTGGTCACTTGTGGTCATTAGAAACCCCGAGGGCGATAATCTTACTGATAACTTCATCCCTATATGATGGGGTGATAAAAATATGCTTTTCCTCCACCGTCGGAATGCTTTCGTGCTTCACTTTCCGTCGCATGTTTCTATCCAGGAATCGCTGGGGATATCCGTTTCCGCTTGGCGTGTATTGAACGTGATAGATTTTATCCTGTAATGCATCTAGAGTGTAAATCCTTTGGGCTGTGCCAAGCACTTCAGCGGAGCAAAAGTGCGGAAGTACGCGCATCGGCCACTTCAAGTGTTTCTTCTATGGACTAACTTTTGAACTGATCCGTCCAGTCTGCAAAGTACGGTGACACTAAGTGTGGTCCAATCATCTACAAGGTTCGTCAAACCCACTCCAGAGCTGTCACAGTGTGATTGTTATCAATGGTCGAGGCTATTGCCTTCAGACTTCACGATTAGTCTGCGCGTTCAAAAACAGTTCGTACACACGGCCACGTTCTTTGGCAATTTGCCGCTAAGCCACTTGAAGCGTGACAAGCATTGAACACCGACGAGCGCGCCTTGTGACCTGCATAGTGGACGCTTTCACGCATTTAAGAACACTCCTATTCTTCCCCCAGTAGACTGTGATGCGCTTTACATCTGTGATTGTCAATGGTCCATTTGATTTGTTCTGATTTTTCAATATAATTCACATCCACTTATGTCATTGTTAAAGGTCTGCGAGAGCGACCGAAGATGGCTGTTTGTACAGTTGACTTCTTATGAACTCATTGGGAGTATGAAGAGTTTTACGTTTCCCCAGAAGGAAATTTCACATATTATTGTAGCCGTATAGCCAGCCTGATTGCCTCTGTTGTTGCGGACCTGCTTTGATTTTTCAGGGATAAGGTGTTCCCATAAAGTACGGTAGTACAAATTGTATGGGATCAACGATCGAAATTCGTCGGAAGCACATGAACAGTCTTGTGGTTGTTGCCACTGACCAGGTATGTGTCTAATGAACTTTGACCACAAATTTCACTGACTGAATAGTAACAGTTCGAAGGAAATCTCATTTGTTTTTAAAATCCGTACTAACCGATCGGTTTCAATGATTCCGTAACAAACGTCAATCGCGCATTCAATATCGGTCTGCCTAGACCCATTAGGCTAATTAAGCAGAAGCCAGTGGCTATAGTCGGGCTGAGTGAACACGTGTGTGATTGACTATGCGAGAACAGTAGATAGGGTGGGAAACCGAGACCATCAGTATCATCATCATCATCATCATAGACAGCAATACATCAGTGGTTCACACTAAATCGGAAAAAACGGTACACGGAACTGTTGCCACTCTTACAAACCAGAATGAAGCTGAGTATCACGGTAATACCAACGAAACTTAGTTCGAACGCAAGCGACCAACATTTGATAATACTTCTAAATTCGAAGTACGATTGTCAGCAAGAAGCACACAAGGAGTCCGTAAACGAAAACGCACTTGCCAATTGACCAGATCCGGATGAGCGTTAAGCATGTTCAGCATCTTCTTCTCATCACCATTCACTACAGCCATGAGCCATTCTTTCTGCTCAATACTCATCTGAGAAGGCAACGAGCAAATAGAAAGAACACAATCAATGAGAAAACAGACCTTAAGCATACACTGAAGTACATAAACCAAAAGGCAAAGCCCGGCAGGAAGAAACGCAATGTTTTAACAAGACTACAGTAAACATTTGTGTGTAGACGTGACTATCAACAGAGAGGTGGCTTCCTGATGATGACGACTGACACAAGTAAATTACACGAAGCTACACGGTAAGCAGTAGAAGATTTAGCCGACAAAAACTGAACTTCACAATTAGCCGCGGCTTTCGCATTTATGCACTATCCAGCTGAATCCTTCCGATTGAGGGTAACAGGACAGTTAGTGACTCCACGCAAGACGACTGGACAACGTGAGCGCTGCATACAACCAAGTATGCTTAAGCATTTAGATGTGTTATGACCGCGCGGTCAACCGAAACGGGACAGTGAATAACAGGACGTGTGAATACGGATGCACGAGAACTTCAGTAACCCGAACATGACCAAGACAACAGAAGAAACATGGCATCTGAGAGGGTGGTTTAGTGATGCCCAAACCAAAGATAATATACAGGCGCTAAGCCTACGTATTTGTAGACAAACCATGACATTAGTCTGACCTGTCGAAACTGGTTCGCAAAAAAGTCAGTGAACCAATGAGCAACGAGCGACAGTGACGCGAAAAATCGGAATAAAAAACTGGGAAATATTTTTTGATAGAATCCACAAGACAGAGGGAAAATCGACTTGGTTCATACTAGGTCGGTTTGTCTCAAGACTCACCAATAAGTCATTTTCTTGTCTAAGCTAAAGGGGACTTGGGGAAGAAGCATTACTTTCATGTGCTTCTTTTCGAGAGGGGTCAGTTAAGAATCCCACACAAGTGATATTCGCTTTGTAGAAACTATGAGTGAATAAACAAAGTCTCGTTACACAGAGGCCAGAAAATAGTGTAGTCGGCGTCAAAATTAAAACAATTCACTGTTCCGGGGAAAATTCAATGGTGAGGAAGAGTCTCAACTACTCGACTCTCATATAGACGAAAATCCAGATCATAATAAAGCCTATCTAAAACGACGTAAGAGGTAGTTCGAGTTAGTACGATAGAAAAGTAATGGGCAAGAAACCCACCATGAATTCAAGTTTCTCATCAGTACTGTGCGTATCAGCCGGTTTATCTGTTTCAAGCATAACGAACTAGTGGGACGTTTGAGGAATGGATATGATCTGAAATTAAAAATCAAAAAGTTCACATTAACTCAGCTACGGGTAGCACGACTCCACCTGATAGGCGCACATGTTCGATGATCTACTAATGAGCATAAATCCATATAATGAAAGTTACTGATTGCCCAGAACACTGACACAGAGAAAGTACATGAACAGTGATGCATGCATATGAATAGAGAGGTAAACATCAGAACGTATGTGCGAGCATATATATTCTGATTCTTTCTGCTACCTTGGTGTGTTGGTCAGGCTTGTGTGCTGCTTTGATCCGGCAGAGTTTGCTGACTGCAACTTTGGTCCTTCAAGGTTCAACCATGCCAGATTGGCCAAACAGCACACGCTAGACAAAAGGCAGTTACGCTCGTCGTCAATTGTGCTAATGTGTTGTGTTTTGGTTCTGCATAAAGTGTGTTCTTGCCTAGTTTGGTTTTGTGTGTGCGACTTGTTCGTCTCTGCAATATAATTAGCCTTATGTGAGAGTGATGACTGTAAGTGTGTGGCTCTCGAGCATGTGAGTAGCTATCACACTTTGGTTGTTGCTGGTGGTCGGTGTTGATGCGTTTGTGTGTTTGTCGCCCCCTACCTACAGGCTTTCGAACAAAAGGCTTTGGCTGACAGCCCTAATCACTCTCTTACTTAGGTCTGGACGTCCTGGCGGTATCACAAGCCCAAATAAACATTGATGAAATAAGATTGCACTAGCTGTCGACGCAGGATAAACGGGGTCACCCTATCTGCTGCACATGGAAAGACGAATAGGCAAAAATATGCTATCGTTTAACTCTTTCCTTTTCCCTCTCCTGATGACCCAGCTAGCACGAATTTTGGAGCAGACAATGCCAACAATGCTAAGTCTCAATATCAAGAAAGCAATTCTGAGACACGCCTGGGACGCAGAACGGTCTGTCTTGGAACATGGAATGTGCGCACGCTGTTGGATCGATGCGGCACCACAGGACGACCACCACGCCGCACCGCACTCATGGAACTGAGTCGCTATGACATCAGTGCTGCAGCCTTGCAGACCAAGGTAAGCTCAAAGAAGCAGGCGCTGGGTACTTTAGTGCTCGTCACGCTAAGCCGCTTTTCCCCTAGATACGCAATTATCAGACGCGAAAAACAAAAATGCCGTTGAGGAGAGAGACCAAATCTTTATTCGACGAAATGTACAAGTGGTCTCTGATAGCGCTATAAAAGGCACCGACACGCGAATTGGCTAGAGAGACTAGAGACCGGCCGTCGACGAGCGAGTAAATCAGAAGAATGTGACACGTGTGTCCTTCGGGTTCGTGCCACCGTCACATGAGATGCAGACAAACAATCGGACAGCATACATCATGCGAGCTTTCTTAATAGTCGAGGTACAATATGCAACTATGAGTTTTGGAACTATTTTACGCACCATACCGCAGGCAGGCCGGTGAAATCTCCAGGCTGCTACAGTACACTTTCTACTGGATAGGTTACTAAACAGACGGTGTTCGGAAGCATGGTGTGTTAGCCAATCGCCTACCGTATCGATGACTTGAGGATAGGCAAACAATAGGTATCAACCCCCGAGTTCAACGCACGAGCCTGCGACTCGGTCGAGGTAAGTGTGCCACACTTTAATGTTTATGGTCGAACTAGGTGTCACACTGATGATGAGTCGGGTGGGACTCGGTAGCCTGGCTGGGAGTCATCGGACCTGACGACATTGGTTCAGTCAACAAGAGCAATAATGGTCTGCAACACATATGTGCTACTCATGAACTGAGCATCACGAACATCCGATTCCAGCTGGATGTAAGTGACATCATGATCTGGACTCACCCACCAAGCGGTCATCACCATGTGCCTGACTACCTGATTTGTGCGGCGGCGCGGCATTCGTGAAGTGCGTACTACGCGAGTGATGCGCGGCGCTGAATGTCGCACCGACCATAGGCTAGTCAGGACCAAATCGTTCATCAATGTCTGCAAGCCTATTTATTGTAGAGCATCCGGACAGCGGCAAAAGTTGAATATAGAACGATTAAACAACTGCGAGACAAGGGCTGATTTCCAAAGTATCGTTGTCGCTTATCTGTAAGACGCTCCTGTATCCACTACCCGCGAGGGTATGTGGCAACAGCTGAAGGGAAAAATCACAGCAGCAGCAGCCACTGAGATGATCGGTGTGGGAAACGCCCGGACTGGTTCGAAGACGACAACGCGGCTATCACTTGCTTAGTACGAGAGAAGAATGCGGCAGCTGACGCTTCCACGGTGAACCTGGACAATGAGGGCAAGAGAGAGATATTCCGGAGTATTCCACGTCAACTGGCCGAGTGTGTTCGCGGAATCAAAAACAACTGACGGGAGAAGCAACGTGAGTGAATGAGGGACTAAGTCGGTCGCCAACAACACAAGCAGTTCGGCGATTCGCATAAGGCGATTTCCGGCCCATCTGTCCAGTTTACCAAGGCGCTGATTGATGCGGATACCAGCTGTTTGTGCACCCAGTTGGAGGATACGAAAGTGTGGTGCAAACACTTTGGTAGCCCAGTAAACCGTCCTGCTACCATGAGCTTGGTGACCGTGAACAGCTTGCCACACAACGGGCCATCACATCTTTACTTGCTCCCGCCCTGGATTTGCCAGAGGTGCAGGAAGCGAACTGACAGCTGCGCTATGGAAAGACCGCAGGCAAGAACGGGTTGTCAGGTGAAATCCTGGAAAATGGCAGACCGGTGCCGGAACGCGCTTTGCCTCAGCTGGTTCACTCTATCTGGGAGCAGGAAGAAATGCCACAAGAGTTCAAACATGTGCTTATCGTACCTTAGTTCATAGGTGAGGTTAGTCAGCAATGCTCTGACAGCTATCGGAGCATTAGTCTGCTGAGCTCCACTGGCAGAGTGCTTTCAAGAATCCTGCTGAGCCGACTGAATGGAGATATTTTGGATGCTAATATTTCTGAGTAGTACGGATTCCGGGCGAGTCGCAGTAGGATCGGCCGGTGTTTACTGCTAGAGAACTTCAGAAGTGCCGGGAACGCAACCAGTCGGTGTATGCTCTCTTCATGGATTTCACCAAGGCCTTTAATTCTGTGAACCGTGAGACGTTGTAGACGGTACTTGAATACCGCACGGATGAACACATACTGAATATTCGACCTTTCGGTGCTTCGACCCGGCCATATACCTCAACGATGCGCATGCCTCTGTTCGCAGATGACCGTGAACGAACTTCAGCTACTGAATACGGCTTTCGCAGCAGCAACATCCAAGTTTGGGCTATACATCAACACAGGTAATATATTTTCTATATTTCAGCCTTCTCCGGACGGAGTTGCTATTCCCGCACCTAAAATTCGCATCAACACAAAAATTGAACAAAACCGTCAGAACACGAAAACTGATAGATGCAAGCATTTCGCACTGACTCTTTAGTACCAAAGTTACAATAACATGAAACGGCTTTTTATATCGAACAGTAAGGGGGTGGGTGTGATGAATAATCGATCAGTGGGTTAGGAAAGGTCACTAAGTCGCGGGCGGGGTCAAGCTCACAAATAATTGTTTCTGAATACACAGGGCCGACTTCGGCCGACTGGTTGCGACAGCCTCAGCAAATCACAAGAATCTTGGACTGGGATAACGTAGTAAGATTCCGAATGCATGTCAGGTCGATGGCGTGACCAGTGATCAGGATGTCTCGCGACTGAGGACACTGGTTTCCTACGTGTTTTAACTACGTCGCCGTTCTTCGATAACACGGAGTTATGCACCTATTTGGGCATATGTTCTTTCACTCTAGATATCAAACACCTCTCGGTTCTGCCTATGTAACTCTCTTTACAGCTACATGCAAATTGGTAGATACACTGTGAGGTGACACCGACAGGCTGATATTTGATTGAAAGAACAGGCAGTTTGTGTTCGAGCTAATACACAAAATTTGGCTGCGCTCAATGTCCGCTTAATCGAATTCATCAGTCATGTCGTTTGATGTATGCCGTAATAAACTTTAAAAGGCAATTCTATATAAACCTTCTTTTTCACAGTGACTAGCTGTTGGGATGGCGGTTTCGGTCTACTATGTATTCCTGTTAGACGTTTTGGGTAGTCATTCGATTGTAGTACGGACGTGATCAACTCTAGTTCCTCCACAAAACTGTCCTGTGCACAGATTCGTCTTAGGCATGTGATTAGTGTATTCATTAGTGCGCCTTTGTGATGGACCGGTGTGAAACTACTAAAGTTCAGGTACTGGCCGGACCACGTGGATTTCCTATAGACAGCTCTTTTAGTACAGCCAACAACAAATGCTAATGCTGCCGCCAGACGTCTTGAAAGGTGTGTCTGGAAGAAAAACAGCCTGAAGATGGTCAATGGGCCTTTTGTTCTATCGCTCAATGGTGCTGTCACAGTGTTGTACGGCAACGAAACTTGGACGCTGTATCAGCGGAACGTGCGCTATCTGAGTCGTCTCCATCTGCAGTGTTTAAGACGCACCTTGAGTATTCGATGATCGGACAAGGTTCCCAATACTGAGATACTGCGGAGAGCGGATGTGGACAGGATCCAAACCATGCTAACGCTCAACCTGTGTCTCGGGCTATGTTACGTCCATCGGATGGGCGATGATCGGATTCAAAAGCAGCTGCTGTATTGGCAGGTGAAAGCATATGACCGAAATCCTGGTCTTCAAAAACTGAGATACCAGAATATTGTCCAGTCTTTCACGTTGTAAAATTGGTGTTAGATCTTGGTAGGATTCAGCGTTGAATCGGATGGTCCGGAGAAATAGGATACAGGTGGGCGTACGCAAGTCCAATGAACAGCTACTGCGCAGCCGTGAACGGAGGCTCTCAGTATACAAAGGGACCATCAATGTCATATGTCTTGGTGACATAACTATATGGTGTTGAGATGTGTGAGGCCGCGAATACATTAGCCATCTGGGATTAGTAGGTTACCAACGTACTTATAGTAAACCGTCGGCAAACCGACGAGTACATTAGGCTCAAGTTGCACCAGTTATTCCCATTTTTCTTGTTTGCATCGACCAGTGACCACCATCGTTTGAAACTCACCCGTTACCCTTCTCAAAATAATCATCATCAAAACAGTCATGAGCCTGACCAAAAGATACTGTGGCTCGGGCCGCCGCTCTCCTCAACAGTGACGTGGAATATC
>QNGE01003537.1:0-19364 GCA_008508345.1 Paragonimus westermani
TTGCCTTTGTTCTGAGTGCAAATACCACTTCAACTGAAGGTCACAACCTTCTGCGTTCTTCTGGGGCTTTCGAATATTGAGAACCTCTGTGCTACGAGTCCGTCATTCGTATATTCGTGTATTAGCCAGTCCTTGTTATCGTCGACAAAGGGTTCATAACAGAAATGTTTGATTTTCGGAAAAAGTTGACTAATCCCATAACTCGGCAAACTGACTATCAGGGGACACTCCGTTCACTGTCACTGATATCACCTGTAGGCCAGATCTCCAAAAAATCAAGATTGCGTGTGCGTCATGAACTAATTTTGTGCTTTTTTAGTCTGTTAAAAGGACTCAGACAATTCTTATACATTCATTTAAAGACTACCTTCTCGTCTAACTTTGCTAGAAGACAGGGGGTAGATTGCTAGAGAAAGTTTGGGAGATGGGATCTAGGAAGTATTGTGGAACACGAGTGGCGCTGGGGTTGGACTCGTGTTCTGCCCGGTTGACCCGACTGCTGTTCTCTGCTGGCTGATGGCGTGACATCACATTCTTGGCGCTGAAAGCGACGGCCTCTTTGGCCGTGTCAATTTATGAATTTGAGAGGGTGTTCGGACGTTTATGCCCAAGGAATATTTACCGCTGCACCTGATGGGGGCGGCCCAAGAAAAGTCTTTGATTCACGGAAGTTGGTCGGTCCGATCAGTCTGTCGGTCAACGTCAAGACTTCAGAAGGCGTAGAACCTCCTCAAGACTTGGATCCGAAGTTGCAGTTGAAGTTATAACCAGAGGTTCGTCTGACATACCTATGGGCATATCATCATGGTGATGCGCGGAAAGGGTTCTGTGGATGACCGATCCTATACAAAGATACAGGTACAAACAATCACATTAGAACACAGTCACCGGGTAGCTCACTGTGAGCTGTTTTGACCTGAGTTGGGCGGTAGCATCAAGAAAACGAGATGAATGCAAGCGAAACGTATTGTCAACTAGAAGCAATTCAAACAAGTGTTCATCTTTTACACAAAACAACCGACGTAATATGTACATGAAACCAAGGTGGAATACTGAATCACACACAATATACTACAGATCTAAATCAGCGTTGGATCGCATCTTCCCTTGGTGGAAAACTTTTGGAGTGAAAGACGGAACGAATTTTTCTTCGTCCTTCCAGATCTCCAGTGGAGTTCTTCAAGCACCTGTGCTTGATTCGCTGATACTTCTAATACAACTCATTGACCTTCCAACAAACAAGCAGGAGCTAAAGGCCCAGTAAGCCATACACACGGATTGCGCGAGCGTAAGCCAAAACAGCGCCGACAACACAGCAGCAGGCTCCGCAACGCAATTCAAATTCAATCCATGGCGTTTGGTGGTTCATACTGCGCGTTACAATCTCGCTGCATTGCAAATTGGACACGTTTCTCCTTCCGTACTGGCGGAAAGCAAATTCGTAAAGACCAAAAATACACTGGATGACCTTGATGCGCAATTTTTGAATGGGGCAACTGGTTTCCCTGGATGGAGGTGGAGAAATGCACATTCGGATACATGTGTACAAATTTATGTATGCATATACGTGCACCTACATAGAGGTATATGCATATATATGTATAAAAATATGTATATACATATGTACATGTAGATATATATATAAAAATACATAAATGTATAAATATAAATATATATTTACATATTTACATATGTATGTGCACATGCGTATATACATGTGTCTGCATAATTATATATAGTTAACCATACATACGTATAAGTACAGTTATGTGCGTGCGTATCTGAACGCATGTGTTTGTCTAAATATATATATCATTTATATACAAACATTCACATACACACGCGTGCGTATGTACAGACATATGTAGGTATATATGTAGGTATATGTAGGTATATATAACTGTATATAACTGCATTGATATGCGGGCGTATACAAATGTATGTATGTATGTATACATGAACGTATGTACATATATATGTGCCTATATATGTATACATATAGGTATTCACATAAGTACACATATATGCATATGTACGCACCGAGATATATACATGTATGTATAATTATACGCTTACATATATATGCGTTCAGGTACGTACGCACTTATCTGTCTGGTATGCCCACAGAGGAACCACTGAAGGAAGACTCAGTGGACCTCTTTTGTCCAGGGTAAAATTTAAAAAATGAACGTAGCTTTTTTAACCGTTCTATGGGCGACCCTGAATTTGGCCATGGGTCCATTCATATGACGCTGGAAAGCACCGTTTCTGCCTTCTCCTACTACCAACCAGTCGCATTGCGCGATCCACTTTGTCACAGTTCACGCAGATATGGACCGTTTGAGATTTCTTGTTGTTGGCACAAGTGTGTTGGCGCCAGCCGGTGCATTGATTACACTGTGTGTGGCACGCGTTGTTTTCATCTAAGCCACAGGGTCCTCCTTCTAAAAGAATATTTTACAAGCGTTGTAGTCTACAGGTTCTGAGGCACGCCACTTCTCAAAACTTGCCCGACTTTCGCTTTGAACCGCTCCAGCGTACCCTCAGCACTGGTGTAATACGAGTTGTCTCCGTGGGTCTCCAAAGATCTCAATCTCCGATATCTCCTGGTCAATCACACGACGTTCAAGGTGGGACTTCCTGCGTTTATTAGAGGGAAATTTTGAAGATTCTGTGGAAGCTACGGGCATTTATCTTAGCTCGTCAGATATACACGAAACCTTGCCGGTAGACGGCAATTGGTAGCGTCTCTTGACTCATGCTCTGTGGGAGAAATGCTGCACGTAGTGATATTAGTGTTAACCCTCAAGCTTTTCCTGGCAAGTGGAACCCGCTTTCTACTAATCCTTTCCGTGTCGAAACAGAACGATTCGCTACTGTTGCTCACTGTTTCCTCTGGCCATAAGTTTTCAAAAGACGTTCGGCCGCTGGTATACACAACTTTCCTATCTGGAATTAAACCGTGCCGTAAAAGACCCGGATTGTCAGATAGAAACTCGTTCATCCCTCGCAAAGTAGCTACATGTCTACGGTTATAAACCTCACTCGTAAACTGACGACTATATCCTGGCAAACTTCACCAGCGCTTCCTATTCTGTCCAAACGACGGGTACAGGCATACAAACGATGGGTCCATCACACTCAGGAAACGCGACTTCCGCTGGTAACACTCACCGATTTCCTTCAACCAAACTGGTGAGGGGTCTGTCAATCAAACTAAACACGGCACCAATATGGCAACAGGGGATCATCCAATGGGTCAGAAGCAGACGCCACAATTATTACCCCCTAACACGTAAACGGGGAAAATGAGTTCTTTGTTGAAGCGCAGTTCCTACGCGACTTTCGCATGGGCTGCGTCCACTATATTGGTGTCATTGCATTGCCTACAATAAACACCCCCGGCATATTGTGGCAGCGGTTTCAGATTCACCGACAAATATCACAGGCTCACCAGTGGCTCAAACAATCTCATGCACAGAGTGTTCAACCTGCGTTGGCGTCTGTAAAACACACCATTGAAATATTCCACAATGTGCTGGAAAAATGCATGCAAACTGAAGCGTCCCGAAACGGCCTTTTTAGTTTGCTTGTTTTCGTTTTCACCACGGTTGTGGTAAGATTACCAAACAACACAGTTGGCTTAAGTTAATACGAGGTCTAACCACTTTGACAATGCAGCCAAGTTCCCAGAGGATACTGATAGGCCTCATCAGTGACCGACTTCACAGTCTGCGGCAAACTATCAAACTGACCCCTGTTTCTAGGAGGAACAATATTGCGCGTCTACTGGTAAATACGGCTATTCTGGCGGTCGCCCAAGCCTGACAACTGACGGTAACGCCGTGACACATCACGCAGTGCATGAGACCGACAAAACATGAGGGCACACTGCGAGAAAACTTCACTTGTTGCATTCGGCTGTGTTGCTGGACGATCAACAATGAAAGTACAAACAGCAGATATACAAGGCAACGTTTCAGGCAGGTGTTCGAACAAAATCCTACAATTGGCCGTGGTTTCGTTGAACACCGGTGGGTGAAAACGTGACACCCACTCCAGTTACGTCTATCACTATAGCATGCCATATTATGAGGCAGCCATAATTTAACTGATGAGTGGCATCTCTCAGAATAACGTCTTCATACATTATACAAAATTGGTTAGCACATTCATTCAGAAACATGATGAATTTTAGCACCTTCTCTTGCAGTAGGAAGCTACGATTACCTCCCGCTGTTAATAAGTCTCGCAACTTAACTCCGTTGCGATCATCTATTTTGTTGTGCCTTGTGTGCGGATTGTCTAAGCCGTGTCAACGCATCTTAATCACGCATTTCTCTTTCACATACAGCCTCATTCCATGAGCGCCCTTAAAATGGTTCATCATTCCACACACATACAGTTCATCATCAAAAGCCAAACGTCCATTCTTAGGATATCAGCAAGGCTTGTCAACCTGAGAGTCGTGTGAGTGCACAAGGTTTGCCTTCTTCAGTTGATATCCATCAGTACGATAATGGATGATCCAGGATGCAAGGAATCTGTGCTCTGAAAAATTACAATTTGTTGTTACATCGACTAAATAAATAAGAATTACTGTCTGTGGGGTTTCATTCACCAAGTACAGGGCACGCATTTGTACACCGCACTTCCGCACGACCAGTCTGGCTGCAGTTCCATCCCAAATAACACACTGGGACACAGCCATTCCCCGAGTGATTTTTGAGTGTTCCTCCTAAATCACCCAGTGAAATGCGGTGGATCTGATTTCCGCATACAATTTGACAAGCAAAAGCGTTAACAAAAATGATACAAATTTTTCCCACTCAGAAACGTGTCTGCGGACCTACGCCGATTACAGCGATCTCGTTTTATCGAACCACATCCTAATAATTGTGAGGGCGCCAACCGAATAAGTTCAAGCATCTTGCTTACTTTCTTACGTGTAAAATGGGTGGTAAGTCATGAAAAAGGCAGAGGGTAGTTCGCGTGCGAACGCTTATCGTTTTGCCGAAATAGCGCGTCAGGAACGTTTCAGGGCTAACTGCACGACACTGAGTGCTAATGGTGTGGAGGAATTGCAACTGATTCATCCCGTTGTGCAGCCCAGTCACCATAAGCGATCGGTGTGATGTTCACCAAAGAATGTAGACGGAAGTTCCCTTGAAACCATTCCTCTTTTGGTGAAAAGTGTTAAAAAAGTTTGTGTACGGAAGCAAGGTCCGATGATCCAATCCCTCATTCTTCCACTTCAGCGATCACTCCAGCAGTGATGGCAATAAATATCTCGATGTCACAGGATGCAGGTTTGCAACAATATTCTTCAGCACTACCACCGTAACCTTTCTAGACAAAGACGTCGTCGGTAAGAATGAGGAGATGAGGACTCCTACAGAAATTGTTCTCGCGACTGCTGTGGAAACTCGGTTGTCTTCGAAACCCGTCAGTATTATGCTTATACACTTGGATGCAGTGGTATCTCATTTGCCTTTGGATACACACACTCTCCTGGGAGAACCACGAGAGCGTGACTCAAGATTCGCTCGGAGTGGAGTATACGTTCACTTCAGTTTGAATGATTGTATAAGCCATGTCGCCTATGAGTGGTGAACGGTGAACGTGGATGTCTTTTGGCTTCGCCTGCATATTAAAGGCGTAACCCTTTCCAGAAGTTCACGTTTACAATTGTGGCCTATCCTTGAAAGGTTGACACCCCCTTCAACACCAGCGTTTGTCGTGGAATTACCCCTCCGTCTTTCTAAATCACTGAATGCAGCAGATACTTTGACAACGTGAATGAAGTCCTACTAATCATATTGAGGGATGGTTTATTTTTGTCAACATATGACCATCATGTGCAGGTAGCTTCGGATTTCGTAGATGGTGATGCACTCGCAAGTGCTTCCATCTTTCGGATGACAAACCATACCGGATATTACTCTTGCGAAAAGCGTACAACACCTTTAGCCGAAAGATGCCATTCCCACCAAGACAACGATTTCAAGACCCGACGGCAACAAAAACGTCACGTTGGTGGGTCTCCTGTTGAAAGATTACTCGTAGACAGGATAACCTGTTCTCCGCTCAGTTACATGCACACGGTCTCTGGGAATGATGAAGCGCTTAACGAACCTTTGGAGAGCAGGTCGAGCGAAAAAGAGACTTAGTTTGGGATAATGTCAAATGAATCAGTTGAACAGTAGGTTAATGAGACTGGGGCGTCTTGACTTGTGAGTTCCTTGGGAAATGTCGATCCCTAAGGAACTGCGACTGTTGGAAAGCTAAGGAATTTCGCCAATTCCTGTTTTACATCGGTCATGTGTATTTGAAGGGAATAGTGAACGAAAAATTTCCTAGAAACTTCCTAAACTTCTCCGTTTCCATCTGCTTATTCCGCTGCTTAAAGTGGTGTCTTTACGGTTTGGATTACTTAGGGTCCATGTCGCAAAAACATTGGTTTAGTTCGCTATGTTGAATCGGAGCTTGTGTTCAACTTCCACTGTCAGCCACCTTTGTGAGGAGGTTAGACTGCACGGAACGCTGGACCCTTAATCCGCGTTCCTATTAGAGTCGTACATGAGAACGTTACGCAGGTTCGTGAGACCTCTAAATGTGCCTACTTCACATAACTTTCGAAGCATAATGGGGAGGATGCGTGTGCAGCTGCCGAATGACAGTGCGGTGATGAATGACGCACAGACAACGTTCACTCCGATGGCGGTGGACAAATAGGGTCGGTTCACCCACTTATGCTTAAGGTATATCGATGTCAAGCTTCACAACGTGGTTTTGGTCGACGGATTACTCGCAGTACCCAGCGTCCCTGTTTGAAGGTGCATTCGCACACAACGTTTTGTACCATGTTCCGACTTTTGACGAGCTTATGCCTTCCTGGCAGACCGTATATTTTCCAGTGCTCTCACATATATACACCCACCTGTTGGATGAGCCGCTAACGTATTCACTGAAGAGGGCTGCTACCAGCATTTAAGGATAGCGTTGTATTTCGTCCCATCATGCATACTTGGGAAATTGTCTCAAAAATGGATTCTACCTAACGTCGTTCCGTTTTCTTCACTGTTAGCGCAACAACTCCGCCGGTAACCAATTCCTTTTTTGGATCTACCAGGTTGTCCAGTTCGAGAATGGAAGCACGGGATTAGTTCACAAGTCGTGGATTACGCAGCCAGGGCTTGCGCTTTGGCAAGGAATAGCATCCACGAAGCGCCACGGGTTGCTGTTGAGTGGCTTGACAGTACCAACTGGCCCTGCGCTTCACAAAGTCAAGATGCACGCGCAACAGGTGTGCGCTTTTGAATTTCCTCAAAGTTTCTGGATGACCTGCAACTGACTTATAAATACCAAAAGACTTGGGGACATTTATGAGACATACCATCGTCTGACGCCACGGATATCATGGATCGTGAAGGTAAACGCCAAAGTTAAGATGAAATCACAATATGCAACAATTGCACACAACCAATTTTCCGTTCGGTCTTCACTTGTGAGGTGGAGGAGAGACGGAAACTGACGGCTTACCCCGTCGTTATTAAGTTCACTCGGGTTCACTCGTTCGTCGACGGAGAGGCTTTCTCCTCAACGGCCTTTTGTTTTTCGCGCCTGATTGTTTCGTATCTGAAGAAAAGAGGGCTTGGCGCGACAAGCACTGAATATATGTCCCATACTTTTTTTATCGTGAAATTGAGCAATGCGCTATATTTGAGGTGCAAGGATATGTTTCCGTTTAACGCACATGCACTTCTATGGGAAATGGGAGTTGTGCGGCACGTGATAAAATCGCTTAATGGCGTTGCGCGCACTTTTTATCCCACAGTTGCCCGAGTGTTCCCAAAGTGTTTTCTTAGAACACTCAATGATCATTTGGAGAACGTTTGGGAACACTCAGAGAAGGCTCAGAGCCCACTCAGAAAGCGGTCGTGCTACTAGGGGTTCCCATATGTTTTTAGCGCTTACAGCTGTCTGTTAGATGTTGATGAGGAAGTTTGTGAAATTTTCTTGTTGATTTCTGTAAGTCATCCCTAAATTCTTTGAACTCTCGATACTTCACCTTAAATACTCTTCTAAAGGCACTTTCATCATTCACTACCATACTGATTCAACGTTTAGAAGTGATTTATCGATGATGGGCCATTCAAGCACTATGTGATGTCAGATGGTAGGTTAACTGAAGTACGCTGTTTTTATATCTGACTTCGAAATATCATTCGAACCATTTTACTAAAACTTCAGATCGCAGTTACTTTATTGGTGTTCTCCAATTATACTTGTACGAAAGGGAAATCACTCCGTTACACATTGACCTTGACAATACCAAGTGTTCGTCAGAGGACTGGTACCTGAAAGCGGGCTCACGACAGCATATTTTTTGTTGTTCAGTCCGGTTTAGCGAATGTTCAATGACGAGAACCACCATATCTAGGAGTACATATGCCTATGCGTTGGCAAAAACACAATAATTATGGTTGAAGAATTATATATCGAACCCCATTGCCCTTACTGGAAAATGTCGTTAGCACTTCCTAGGGGGATTTTCAAAGAAATCTCAGACGTCAGTCAGGAGAAACAGAAGTTATGTCGGTAGAAGACAATAGTTATCGACGTAACCGAGTAATTCTGAACGAGGTAGTGTGACGAGAACGTAATGGTGCAAACTGAAAATAGAGAATCGCTGAGGTAGTGTCCGGTAACCAGTCCGTTTCGACCGTTTGAGCGTCATGCGAACAGTGGCAGCTCTGAGGAAGAAAGAATTCACAGGTGCTTCGCCTACTTTCAGTGCATGCAACCCAGCAAACACATGGCCGACTCCAAGGTGTTGGCCAACATCTGGCCAGCAGTCGGCCACACAGTAAGCGAATGGGAATGGAATAAAGAGTCATAATGGGCATGTTAATTTAGTTTGTTAAACGCATTTTAAAAAAATTCTCCAGCATATTCTCATGTTGTAACCATATCATTGTTTGAAATCTCGACTACCGTCATTTTGTGCACGTTTGTTTTAATGGATGGCCTCGACAGACGCGCGTTCTCAGTTTTATTTATTTCGTGCACGGTGAGCGCAGTTGTGTTGTGACGACACATACAGTTTTGTTAAAATTCATGTGAACGATGTTATTGGTATTGCATGTTATCCGCTTGCTTAAAGTAGGCTTATTAGCGATCGTTTACTCACACTTATAACACGGAAACTGCGGGGATTGTTTTCACTAGTTGTTACCGTTAAAATGAGTGCAGTGAAAGGATCTTACAGCAGATGGACTATTAACAGGCGTATCAGACGTGAAAGGGATAAGGTGCGCGCGCTGGATGAGAAGTATGCATCGTGTTGGGTTAAAGAAGACAGCATGGGACCGACGACCTTAGTGCAGCCTACAGGTTAGACATTGCATATCTTATCAATGTTTTACTGCAGAAATGTCTAACGAACCTACTGCAAGTGGTTCAGCTGTCGTACCTAGTGCTCTGAGCACCACATCAGGTGCTGGATTAAGCGTTGTCGAAACTCTCACTCCAAGTTGTAAGTTCATTCTTTCTACACTCATTGCTGTTGCAGTTAGTCAGTCGCCCGTAATACCGAGTATTTCCGGTGCAATCCGATTGTTTGCTATCTACTCAAAATCGGTTACGTCTACTGACTTGAAATTACTGTTAACATTACTGAAGCCCTTCGTTCCTGAGTTGCCGCTTGATCCGCGCACAATCCGCAGAACTCCTCGCAGTGTGCACAAGACGGTGCTTACCAGTGGATGTTATGTACACATAGGGATGCCGATCTGTCTGCGAAGCGTTTACCACCGTCACCGCCTTAACAGCGGTGACCATATCACTATGCAAGTGAATATAGACGGGGTACCGTTGTTTGACTATCCCGGTACTGAGTTGTGGCCCATACTGGGTCGCATTGTGCATCCCTTTACAAGCACCCCGTTCGTCATTGGTTCCTATCGCGGTCGTGGGCGCCCTGATCCCGTTAATGAATATCTGCAGCCCTTTGTGTCCGAAATGATAGCATTACGCAGTGCTGGTGTGACGCTGGATGATCTTCATTTAACCATTTATGTGGACATTCAATGTGTTATTTGCGATGCCCCAGCTCGCAGCTACGTCAAGCAAACGAAAAGTCACAACGGTTACTATGGTTGTGACCGATGTGTACAAAGAGGCGCTTATTACAGTTCCCGACGGATGACGTTCCCTTCAACGTCATCCAGCATTCGCACTGACTCGTCGTTCCGGGAAAGACGTCAGCGGGACCATCACATTGGGACAACAGTGTTACTTCAACTGCCACTGGACATGGTTGCCGATTTCCCACTGGACCCGATGCATCTTGTTTTCCTTGGTGTCATGAAACGGCTGGTCCGTATTTGGTGTCTCTCAGAGAAACGTTCAGGCTTGCGTCTGTCTAGCAGCATGCAGCGGGCTGCTGAGACGAAACTGGAGGCATCAGTTACCCACCTACCCATAGACTTTCCCCGCAAATGTGGTATGTTTACCCATTTTGAGCGTTTCAAAGCCAACGAGTGTCGTGTGTTTTTATTATACTTGGGCCCCGTGGTTATGCGTCCATTCCTCCCCCACCCCATGTATGAAAATTTCTTAAACCTATTTCTTTCCATTTACATACTTTCCCATCCGAGTTGGTGTCACTCCCTAATTGACCGTGCCCGTTTTTTGCTCCTCAAATTCGTTGATCAGTTTGCTTACTTGTATGGGGCCGACCAATTGGTTTATAATGTGCATTGCCTCACCCACTTGTGCGATGATGTGCAGCGGTTTGGACCACTGCATCGGTATTGGGCATTTTACTTCGAGAGCTTCATGAGCAGCGTCTTGCGTTTGGTGAAAGGAACAAAGGAACCGGCTACCCAAGTGCACAATCGAGTATGCGAATATTCCATGTTCACCCACGTAGAGTGCACCGGCGCACCGACGGATGACACCAATCTACGTAACCCTGTGAAATGCAACCGTAACATGTTTATGGTTCGCAGTAAGTTCTACATTTCTTGTGCGCCTCCGGACAATTGTGTAATGATAAACAACAAGCCGTACTGTGTTCAACAGAGGCAGAACGACGTCATTCTCTGTAAGCCGTTCGTACGAGTGCGTGATTTCTGCTCCCATGCTTTCCCCTCATCAGACCTTTGCATTTATCGGGCCTCCGGAATATCCACCGCGTTAAAGATAAAGTCCTTGTACTCCATCATGTGCAAATGTGTCCTAATCCCCGATGATGACGGATTTGTCATCATTCCCCTCTTGCACACATTCCAGTAAACTGCATACGTTGAAATTGCAGATGTATCACGTTGTTGAGTTTTTGAAAACACGGGAGGTTGCGATTGTTAGCCATGCTTGGCTGCTGGGGGACTCTATGGCTGCTTGGCCAACGATGAAACAGTCGGAGGCCATGAAGTTCTTACTAACCCACACATTGCCACCTGTGGGTAAATTTGAGTTACATGAAGTTCGCATTCTGAAGAACACCGGTAAGTTCTATTACCTCGTTTCATTGTGGTGAAAGAGAACTATCAGGAGGCACGATTATACGAGAGGAGGGCTGAGCGTGAATCGGAATTTACTTCCACAGATGCCACATACGCGGCCTTGCCAGCATACAAGAAGAGAAACAAGTGAGTGTTATGTTTGCCTTCAATTACTTTTAGACGCAAACGCATCCTGTCGTCCTCTGACAGTGATGTTTCACAAAGCGCGCCTCCTCCAGTGATACATGTCAACAAATTGTTTTCATACTCCCCCCTGAAACAACAAAACGTAGTCAACAGGTATGCGACATTTCTGTATGGCCTAATGTTATCAGCACTATGTTACATGCCGAGTTGCATCAACCGGAAAAAGAGTTAGTATTATATCATTTGGAATGGTAATCATTTCTTGTAGGAACATTGCGCCCGTTCTATTCCCATCAACATCATGGACGTCCGATGACTCCTCCAATGACGACTTTCAGAGCTACGTCAAACGAAGAATGCATCGGTTCGACAATCAAATGACGCATCTTAAGGAAACATTGTCGCTTATGGACGACCGTATAATACGTATAGAAGCTACGTTAAACAACATATGGTCGTCTTTATCAGCAGCCCTCCCAGTCGCTTCCACCAGTGCCTCACTGAAGGAAGACCACATTTACGAAGCCATCAGGAGTGTCTTCCCGTTGGCTGATCGTGAGGGGTTGAATAATTTTCAACAGCAGCTTAAGTCTACGCAGTATTTGGAACGAACGGTTAGATTCCATACTTGTTATACCACCTTTTCAGACCCGCATATTATCGAAAATCCATCGTGGAAGAACGGTGGCCGAGTGCGTCCGTAAGGTTTGCGGTTTCGTGTTCGGAGAAAAGGTTAGCGGTGAAGTCAACTGGCTGGGAATCAATGATAAAGCTCGGTTAATGGGTACCCCTTTGTGCGAAGCCATCGTTTGTAAGCATCGTTACCATTATCCATCATGTCTCTAGGTGCCGTCCGTGACGAACAGAATTACCCCTTGGAGTTGGAGAGCAATATCCACCACTTCATCAAACGGTGGTTTCAGGGGGCCAAAGATCGCAATGGAGGTCGCACGGCGCGCAGAGTTATCAGAGATACGATTTTACAGGTATTGTACCATGTGATCTCGTAATGTCCACTTATCAGATTGCTCCTGCCAGTGGGTCATCAAAAAAAACCGTGGACCTGGACGAGTGAGAACCAAAAAGCGTTAGCTATCATGTACAAAATATATTTATATGTTTCCTACATTGTTGTTCTTGCTCTTGTTGCGATGCAGCGGCGACTGACGCGTGTTCTCCATTTGGAGCGGTCTGCGCGGAGAATGAGAAGGTTTGGTCCGCTAAATTACAAGGTTTAGGATACGGTAACCTGGGCGCGCTATATACAGGGGTTCCAGTCGTTAGGCTGCTAGGCGTAGGCTGAGTTGGCCCAGCGGGAAAATCGTTGCAGGTTTCGTCTTACGTAGTGTTATCTGGAAAAGGGGGGCTGGCATTTTTTTTTGGCCGACTGCCTATCTGGCCAGGCCGGAGTCGGTACGACTCCGGTATGTAGTGCAAGCCAACCCCGGCACGACTCGTGGTCAGACTCGGGCCGACTCCGGTTTGTTTGCTGGGAAGCTGGAAGGTCAAGAAAAATCAAGTGTCTTCCCATCCGCCACGAAGTGTCAACTTTATTCGGTTTTCAAATAGGTGTCACTAATATTTTCAACCAATCAGAAAAATCCCTACAGCCGATGACCACCCACCCTGGAATCTCCATCAAGACGGCAGGTTGTGCGCATATGTCGCTTGGAGGAGACTCCGGTACCATGCATAACGCACAGTCTATAACGTATATATTTAAGGTGAACCCCAAAAGGACCCGATGATCTGGCTACCGCTTGGTTTATCCCTCTATCTCCATTAGCTGGTCGCCAAAAGGAGGATAAAATACTGGGATGATAAGAGTCTTATCCCGCATATACAGAAATGCTTTTCAAACGGTTCTCGAGGTCTGTCTATGACCACGGTATGATTATGTTAAGCAAGTCATATACATGACTTGATTAACATACTATCGATTAACACACTCTGACCCGTGTACAAATCGCTGAATTCACCATTGAGCTGATCCAACCAGTATATATATGTACATATAATACATATGTATATACTGGCTAGATCAGCTCAATGGCGAATTCAGCTATTTTTACACGGCTGGAGGTTCAAATTACCCGGATCCATGGATCCCGACTGCAGTCAGTTCGTCCGTTCTGGTGTTCGGCGGTTTTATGTTGACCTGAGAAGCAGTCATTGAAACAGGGTGTAGTACCGCCTCGGGGGGTTACAGAAAGTACCTAGAATAGAGTAGAATAATAATCTGTAGAACAGAAGAAATTAGTAATAACAGTTCCTTAAGTAGGAGGGACTACAATAACACTTCAAAACGGTCCATGGAAGAGCAGCTAACAAACTGCAGTGCAAGGTCGTTCCACAAAGGCCTGCACGGTACTCTCTTTCTCGGTAGCTTCACTCCTACTCCGTAAATCACTGTAACCATGTTCGAATCAGCTGCTGCTTCACTGACCCCTACTGGAACAGTAATGGAGTTACTCAGCGCTCGATTATTGAACCGCTTCCGTTTCTCATCCGCGTAACCGGTACACCCTCTTTGCGGACCTCAGTCTCAGTCGGTGGTTCCAAATCTGCCGACCAGCGTGCTGCATTACAAGTTTGTGGCGACCATAGTCACCTTCGTCTTTCGGTTGATTTAACCGGGAGCTTCACAATCACCCACCACGCTAACTTTCTGCCTGTCTGATCTCTTGCTGATAACCTCACTTACAGATGGTCACCTAGGGCCATTGGGTCAACCTAAAGAGTTTGCCGATGTTCCCTGAAACAAAGGCGTTTTCTATTTCTTTGACTTCTTCCACTAACCTGGCCTCACGATCAGTCTTTAGGCTACGTTTCAGTTTACTACGGACATCTCTCCCAGACTGGTTATGTGAACTACCAGGAAGAATGTTCCTTCTGGCTTCTAACGATCCCAGGGATTTTCCCCGAGATCCAATATCTGTTCAACTCATGTACCCCTTTGCCGCATGTTACAGTACCTGCTTCCCGAATGATCTGTGAGATTCGAGTCCAGCAGTTATTAGGATTTTCGGAGTGAGAACTTCTAAGGCACTTTACTAAGCTGGTTTCGTACTTATGCTTTACTGATGGTATAGCCAATTTCTTAACAGCTAGTCGTTGCTATCGGTGGGTTCGTTGCCCAGCAAAGATACGAACGAAACGACAACGTACCGACGCATGATATGAATCCAGGTACGTGCTCCAATAAGAACGACAGTCTTGAATAGAACCCCGCCACCTGGTCTACCTAAGACCAGGTCTGATCTAGAGAAGGAGGACGCTAAGTATACCAATGACACACGATACCTAAAACTAGTGCTGGTTGAAAATAGCGTATGCTCAGCGCACAGCTTCAGCGCACAGCTACAATAGTCGCCCGCCATTGTCCGAGCGATTTGACGCTATCTCAAACCTGTCACCTAAACGAGGTTCGATCTCGCCAAGGTGACCCACCTGGGCATTCATGTCCGGCCAGAACGACTGTATCAGAGTCACTTGTTGACCGAAAGAGAGCAGCCAGATCTGAGTAAAACGTGTCCCAGACGCCGACGTCACCACATTCAGTAGGAGCGTAAGCAGACAATGAATAGATTTCTGAAAGTCGTGTCTACAGCTGGCCTCAACAGAACCTGCCAAGCGGACGGCACAAAGTTTAGTGTTAAGAATCGAATCTGCTAATGCGGCTGCGGTCGTCGTGCTGAGGACTACACTTACTCCAGCCTGACCGGTAACGGCGGTCGTGGAGTCATCCGAAGTGTATAATCACTCTCGGGTAGACAGTGTGGGTGCTGTTAGTTCCATATGTTTACTATTGTCCTGGATTCTAGTCTCCAAACTGCAGCAGACGTTAACATTCAACTAGTCTAACGCCTGTGCGAGAGCGGCCTGTTGACCTGTCTGTTTTAGAGTGCAGACGTTGAGGCACCTACATTAATTCGCACTCTATGTCTAGGAAAAGGAGGGCTGAATTGTAAGAGATTGAACTTACCGGCTCAGTGGCACTACGATTAGCTATATCTGTTGTGGGGCCTTAAGAGTACTTATTGGAAATGGAGGTCGGGAGGGGGCTGAGAGCTAAATTTAATAGGACCATGGGGAAGGGTCAGCAGTAGCACGTTTTCGCCTATCCACCCTGCTGTATGCAGCAGATAGAGCGACCCGGTTTATACTGCGAGACAGCAGATGCACTGTGAAATTACTGGTGTTGTGACTAATCGTTGTTGTCTGTGGGATTAGATAGTGTCAGGACGCCCAAACACAGAACGATTAGGGTTCTCAACCAAAGCCTGTACCTCGGGGTGGTGGGTTGGCGGTAGTGTACCAGAACTGGGACACTTTTAAAAAAAGACGCCAGCCTTCTTCCAACCCCCAACCTGGAGGACCATGAGGCTGTGGTTTATCAGACCTCTACTTATTGGTCCACCTGGCATAAGTGACCGCTGGTGTGGTCATTACAGAGTCCAGTCAAGTGCAACAGGTCATCGAGGTGCCCAAACCGTCACATCGCGTCAAGGTTCAGTCTCGTTGTGGCGGCTATCGATAATAAGTCCAGAAGGTGAAAGCGGTGGGCGGAACACTGAGGGTCAATTTAGCTGGCCTGTTGCTTTGACTGTGTTGCCGCCACAAGCTTGTAATGTAGCACCCTCGTCGGTAAATTCGGAACTATCCACTCAGACTGAGGTGTGCAACCGAATCTCGGTTCTCAAGCGTAGTAGTGCTGCTGGTTCAGATGATCTCATGCAGGCACTTTTCACTGAGGCCATAACCCAGTTGTCTCAACATGTGTGAGCGACACAGACCATCCCCCATGCTGAGATCACGCGATAATTGTCTCGATATCCAAGAATGGTATCAGGGGCTCTCACGAAAACCACAAGGGGATTAGTTTGATCCCAGTCATTTCTAGAGTTTTGGCATCCATTTTAATTCGTTGACTCACCACAGTTCAGAAGGCAAACGTTGGGGAAGAACAGGCAAAGTTTCGCCCTGGGAGGGAATGTATAGATCAGGTTTTTACTGTTCATCAAATTCTGGAGTAGCGTCGTGTGTACCGCCGGCCAACAATCGCGGTATTTCTCGACTACAAAGGTGTGCTCGATTCGGTGGATCGATCTACACCTTTAGAGCCACTTAAACGCAGGGGTATACCGACCAAGTATGTGAACATATTGTTGGCGCTTTATTCCCATGCTTCGGTTCAGGCTGTGGTCTACGATAAACTGTTTGACAGTTTCGGTACCATGGGCGGTGTACGTCAACGCTACCGTCTTTTACTATTTTTGTTCAATTTCGTCACAGACGAAATGATGAGTGATTGTATCCGGCACTCACAAGATACCGGCGTGGTCCTCTCACCTGGTGGAAGACTGACTGATCTTGATCATGCTAAGGACAGGGTGTTGCTGATTGACAAGTTTCAAGCAGCACAAACAACCCTAAACGCTATTTCGTGTTCCGCTAAGTACTTCGGAATGCGCTTTGCAGCCTCAAATTGCTGTTATTACGTAGATTTAATGTTAGATAATGTAGTTTTGAAGGTCATGGACTGGTTTGTATAATTGAGAAGCTGCATCAACGGTGGCGGCGGAGGTGTTGGGAATGAAATGGAAGCGTGTATGTCCAGAGCTAGGGAGGTAGTCGTTAATATAGGACACCCTTGGTGACATAGGCATCTCTCTGATGCTTAAGGATTACAAAAATAAGGCGACAATGGGGATTGTATTATTTTACGGTGGCGAAACTTGGCCGCTCAGAGTTGAAGACGTAAACTGTCTTCGGGTATTTGATCGTCGATTTCTGCGTTCGATCGCTCGCATCGACGGTACCAACGAGTATTAAAAGAAGAGGTTAGGAAGCGGGCGTTTGGCACTGATTGTCAAGCGAGTTATTTTGTTCACTGCCTACATTTTCACCGACTTAGATGGTTAGGTCATGTACTTAGGATGCCAGCTAGTCGCCTGCCACACTGTGCACTCTTTGCCGACGCTGTAGGCGATTGGCGCAAGGTGCGAGGTGGACGGATGATTACCTGGCATAGAGAAATGAAATCGTTCAAGAGAGGGTTGGCCACTGTAGGTCGGGTTTGCCTCCCGGGCTGGGAAGTCGCGACTCACAGAGTCGGTGGCTTGAGACGTTGGATGAGATGCCAGCAAACCGAGCTCAGTGGCATGAATGTTTTCGTTGTTTGGCCGAGTTGTCTGTAAAGTGAGTGCATTTAATGACGCGGGGTAGTGTAAACCGTAAGGAGGTTGTCTTGGTGATGAAACCGTACTTTCATTTGTAGCTCGGTTGTTTGTCTGCAAGTTGTAGGCACCATTATGTTGAGTGTTTGAATATGGACGTGTCTATTATGTTTGTTAGTAATCAAGTCCCTTTCCGTCCCCTTTTTTCTTCTCTCTTTCTGTACACGGTTTGCTTTTCTATGCGTGGTTGTGTGGCAGTTAAGCATCGGTGAGAACCACTAGTGTATTGCTGTCTATGATGATGATGATGATTATGATGAAAGAGTTCGTTATTTTGCCCCATTCGGTTACATCTGCTTGAGGAATTGAGGTATGCGTTTGTTTATGCATAGTTAACCTCAGAGCCGGTTGCCCACTGTGCTTTCTTGGCTTTTTGGCCGTCTGGTTCCAATAGCATGGTCCAGTGGACATTCTTGTCGTATTTGACTTTGGAGACACCAGCGCGATTCTTTTCATTAACTGTTTCACTATTACTGGTATTCACCGAGTTAACCTTTCCAGTTGTTGCATACGCATCTCAGTTCTGTCTTAGCACGTGGTTGGTTCCAATGTCGACCATTGAAGTGCTGAACAGCCATTTCGACCCAGTCTTTAGTTGTGTGATTTTCTGAATTGTTTCAGTAAATATCCAACGGTTGCTTGCCAAAGACCGAATTTGACGCACTTTTCACTCAGGACTGTAGCAGACACGAATTCAATGACCCCACCAACGCACATTTTACTAAGTTGCAGCTGTGTTAGTGGGTTATCAGGGTCTAGATAGAACCAATTCTGTCCATGGACTGTGTCTTAGCGTGACTGCTAAGCGGATCCATGTTTATATACACCCAGTTGACAGGTCGCAACTGTTCTGCTTTCATACCGCACAACGTACGTACACATTTCCTTTCCGATGCCTATTTTACTCCAACGATTTGTTTGCGTAGCTCAACCACGTCTGTTTTTTTCTATGTCAACCGTCGTTCTGTGTCCGACACATGTGTGTAAAGGATGAAAATATTACTTGGTGAAAATACGGAATGAGTAGTGGAAGCAGATGAGCACGTTCAAAGTAAAAGAAATTTTCTACATGGATGCTGTTGGCTACAATTCTCTGCAGTCTATTAGAAGTGGCAGACCTGTCGGTCCTTAGTGTGAATTTTCTGTGAAGTGGGTGCACTTAATGATGCGGAGCAGTGAAAGCCGTAAGAAAGCTGTTTTGTCCATAAGCCTTACTTTCACTTGTAGCTCAGCTTTTTGTCTTCAAGGTGTAGGCACCGTGATGTTGAGTGATTGAATGTAGGCGTAACTACTGTTACTAGTTAGGTTTCCTGCTCTCCCTTCTTTTCTTTTGTTCTGGTACGGAGTTTCCTCTGTTTCATGGCAGTTAAACATGGGTGATAATCACTGATTTATATGATAATGACGTTTGCAAGCTTTGTTGAATTGACAGAAGTACACGGTTACTTTTTCCAATCATCATCATCAT
>QNGE01003537.1:21217-76335 GCA_008508345.1 Paragonimus westermani
ATAGGACAGTGGGGGAGGGGTCAGCAGTAGCATGTTTTCGCCTATCCACCCTGCTGTATGCAGCAGATAGGGCGACCCGGTTTATACTGCGAGACGGCCGATGCAGTATGGAATTGTTTGTGTTGTGGGTATTCATGGTTGTGTGTGGGCTGAGATACTGCCAGGACGCCCAGACCTAGACGGGAGACCGAGTAGGGTTCTCAACCAGAGCCTTTGGCTCAATAGCCTGTACCGCGGGGCAGCGGGTGGATGGCGGTGTATCAGAAATGGTATGTTTTTCGGGAAGAGATGCCAACCATCTTCCAACCCCCAACCTGGAGGAGCACGAGACTGTGGTTTTTCAGACCTCTACCTGTTGGCTTGCCTGGTATGAGTAACTGTCCAGTTTAGCCCAAGAGGTCATCGAGATGCACAAGCCTCCACACCACGTCAAGGTCCAGTCTCACCCTGACGGTTGCTTTTTCCGCTGTGCGCTTACGCAACAGTTTCGTGTAGGTGTTTAGGTATCTACCCGTTGCTTTCTTGGTTGACGCCACTGCTGTAAATTCGGTAGTTAGACTATCTTCTACACTTTCATCATGCAGCTTTCAACTAAACCTTTCGTTTGCAAGCAGATTTGTGAACAAACGATCAAATAAAGCAGGCACCAACAACCGTGGTCTGAGTCAAGGTAGTTAGTCAAAAATGAAAGACACTGGCGAAATAGCAGCGCCGACTGCTGACGACGATGCGATCAATTTACACCCAAGGTTTAGTTGCAGAAGGTGGTCTTCACGCGACTTGTTGCCGCGTTTTTGTGCTGAAATGCGCAGCCCAGTGTGCAGAGCCCATGAGATCCACATAATCAAAACAGTCGATTGCCATTATCAGCGCGGTGTACCCGGACACCGGACGTATTTCCTAACTGCTAATCCTCTAGAGTAAGATGTTTGAGTGATTTTAGTTTGTCTCGGGAGATCGACTTAGACATCTTAGGCGTTTTTGGCAGCATCTTAGCTGTAGTCTGTGTGCGCATATGTAGACTTGACAAATGACTAATGCACTTCTGGTGTTCGTCAGGAATTCACCAAAACTTTTTATGCCATGACCCCTTACCGTTTGCGGTAACAATACTAGTGTGACGATCACATGACCACGAATCCGATTTTCGGTCACCACGACTGTCTTCGTTCAGATTTAAAGAACCTGACTGGATTCAGTCTACGTGTGTATCACGGGCAACAAAGTTCAGAATTTCATCCACTTTACTCAACAATATTTCTTCCATGAAATTCACTGTTTGAACGGTCTCCCTTTCGC
The DNA here is from genome assembly GCA_008508345.1 of Paragonimus westermani. Classification (NCBI taxonomy): domain Eukaryota; kingdom Metazoa; phylum Platyhelminthes; class Trematoda; order Plagiorchiida; family Troglotrematidae; genus Paragonimus; species Paragonimus westermani. Next base: position 22,517 of record QNGE01003537.1, read on the forward strand.
AGTTCTTAGTCGTCTTTGCATACATCTCTTAGGTTCCCATTTGCACGAAACATGGTTATATTCGTAGTTTCGCTTTCCCTACACATGTAACTATCAAGGTGTACGTTTTACCCTGTTTTTGATTAGTCTTTTAGGTCAACGAGCAACTACCGAACCAAAGGAACAAACTAATCATACCCAAGTGATTTGGGTCTTTCGCCTCGAACCTGCATTGAAAATGTCCATTAGGGATTGCTTTGAAGGATGTGAAGTGGAAAATCCACGAAACTTGGCTGTTTCTGTTATATCCGGTTTCGTATTTGCTTTGGCATGGTGGCTGGCCATTGATGCTGCGTGTGTATATGCCACTGATGACTTTCCGGGTGCATATCACACCATTGGTGTTTTTGGGACGATTGCGTTTGTACTTGCGAACGTCATCCCGAACCACGCGGTAAGATTCTGTGTTATCCGATTTAGTGTACGCTTTGTTTTAAGCAATTTGCATGTTCCCTGTTCCCAATTGAGTTAGCCACTCCTTAATCACACTGCGAAGTTCTATAGCCCTAAGAATTTAAACATCTTCCGGACATTTAGCGAAGCTTATAAGAAATTATCAAAAACATCCTCATTTCTCAAATGGAGTATGTAACGACTATCAAACATATTATTATAGTTGCTATATACTCCATTTGAAAAGTGTAACTTCACACCCAATTCACTGTAGGATGTGCAGTAGTATCGTATCTGGGATCTTATCTAGAAACGGGAACACTCGTCGTGAAGGTCGAATTCCGAAGCTAATCCGCCCCATGTTTCACCCATTCGCGTGCCTGGAATGACGGTGACCAGTCTGGCACCTGTATTGTGCCCAAAGCTGACGAGTATCTAAACTCGCCAAGACCATAAAATCTTGCCGGAACATTTCGAGAGAGACTATGTTATATTGAAAGCCTAACAGTATTCAGCTTGAATGTCGTTTAGTGCGGTACACGGTCGCGAATAGCCTGTGATGTAAAAGCCGGAAACTTACTCCAGCTTGACTGACAGCAGAGGCCAAGGAATCGCTCAATGCACGTGTTGTTTCCATGAAACACTACTCGAATTGACGACAGATTTCAAATTAGACATTTTTCGTCACATCTGTTTACACTCATACCAACTATGCCATTTTTCCGTGGTCGATCCGTTAGAACGCTACTGCAACCAAAAGAACCCTTGTCCTGAAACGCTCCCTTAGGACGGAAAAGTCATAACGAACGCTGTGATGTTGGAGATTTCAGTGTTGTGAGCAAATGGGCTATCTCAGCATATTTTGTGTTCGCTATAGCAAAGCACACATTGTGAATCATAGCTGACCTAATCTTGTCACCGGAAGGTAAGATGTGAATACACCATCCGATCAGCCTGATAAGTGTTCTGTTAAGTGAGCGGTGTGATGACCCTAACGTACTTTTTTGGTTATATGCTGTACCGAAAAGTGTAAAAGGCCATTGAATTACACGACCTCAATTGACGACATAATACGCGTGAACAAGGCAGGTGAATGGTTCAGTGAACAGTGCTACCGAGGAATAGTGCTGCACACAACTTCTCTATATTCATCTCACAATTTTGAGTGTTCTGATGTAAAATTGCCAAGTGCGCACAGTAGATTGTGACGTGCGGGTTCTACTTACGACCTCTGTTCATACCTCGAATTAGAAGCCAAACATGTTTAGTCGGGTACATCGTGGCGGACACATCGACATTTTTGTTACACGTATATATATATATATATATATATATATATATATATATTCGTATACATACCGAACTTAATTTCATAACAAATCACGTTCCACAAATCTTCCTCTATAAACCATACGAGAATAAAACTAATGTGTGCGGTAGGCTAAGGTGACGCTGCATGTCGAAAATGACGGAATGAGCTAGGTATTTCGTAATCTGTTTGTCATACCGAATTATTTCCCGGCCCCACAATGTTATTCATGGCCGCCCTGTACCATAAGCGTATTAGTTCGCAATACAAACTTGCAGATGGACAACGATATCGAGTCTCGTTTAAGTACTAACTTCTAGGTCGAAAAAACTCCAACCTCTTGGGGTATTTCTTACCCGGGTAATTTGTTCGAACAAATTTATTTCAGCTTCGAGAAGACTATGGCGAAAGGCTGATCGGTCGTCGATGTGCCTTCGTCTGTCTCTTCGTAGCGTTTCTAATGGCATTCAGTTGCGTAATTGCAGCGTTGTGGGTCCTGTTCGGAGCGTACGTGGCCGCCGGGAAATCTACCATCTGGCCTGGAGTGGCAATCTTATTGCAGAATCTGCTTCTGTGTGGATCGTCGCTTCTATTTAGATTCGGACGTAAACAAGACGATTAAAGGTGATATTTCTGAAGACTCGAACAATGGAACTTTCGATCTAACTTATCAGTGAAATATTATTTCATGAACCCTTTCTACTGTACGCACCTCCCATATCTTAAAAAGATCTTGATCATAATTTTTTGTCGTTATTATTATTGTCTGACAATTACATCACAGTGTACAAAATTTAATTGTTTCTTTTCCGTCCGTCAGTGCGTATCAGTTGTGGTCCAAAAGCGGGCACATCACTTGCGTTTTGTTCATTACTGGAGCATAGCTGATGAACGGTTCTGAAAGAAATACTTGATCCAGCGATTTTAGGAACAAGGTTTACCTTTGAAAGGATACCGTTTCCGACCTTCGTTTTGTGTACAGGTGGCAGATTCAGATGGCTGCGGAAAAAAGGTGAGAAATAGGTCTCATGTGTATACAGTAACATGGGGGTCCCATTCAAGTCGATTAAATGATGGGGATAGGTCAAGAAGTAACAACACGACATCGATTCCAGAATATGGTAGTCACAAAAACAGGCCAGTTTACTGAGTAAAAACAAAGATGTTGACAGTTTTGATGCAATGGGCAATATTGCAATGAATAGCAAATGCGTAATCTTACGCATATTCTAATGGTTTCGAAGTTTCATTCAGAGATGTAACGGACAGATGCGTATGTTTATGGAAAGTGTGGTATATAAGCATAGAGAAAGCTTACTTGACCAGTGATCCACTCATCCCAGATAAGGGGAATGGTCGATCTCTGATCCGCTAAGAGCCGATTGACGGCTTGCAACAGCCGGTGACCATCGCTTGTAAGACCGCTTCTCCACAATTCGATGGCTAGAGTGGACACATCACCTACAAATGGAATGCCCGATAAATCGTGTAACAAGCAAAGTATCAAGTCTACTCTGTCTAAAACTAGACAAATTTATCCCTGTTTCTAAACTGTCCACCTCAGCAAACGACATGAAGTTTCTGTTCACTATCCATAGTCTCCTCTACGGCATATTGACACGAAACAACTCACCATCGACAGAATTCATTTTATCGATTACACGTTTTGCAGTTTATCATGATGTGGAATGTTATGCATTTGACCTCGAAGAATCACATATCAAATAAATGGGTGTATCCAATAATCAAGTCGAAGGGCGGTAGTCCAATTTGTCACCAAAATCATGAATGCCTTATTAAGAGAACCATGTGAAAGGGCAGTGTAACTTAAACACGTTCGACGCGGCTTGTTCATCATGTGAGTCGTGGATAGCATTCAGATTGGTAGTCAGTCCTCTTCGATTACCATCAAACCTGCAGGAGATTATTCAGAAGTGGCAATCGAAAGCGAGTCTTAGCAACAACAGGAATAGACAGGTAACGTTAACCGAAATACATCAGCATCTTTATCCATGCTACACATTACACTGTGCCGTTTTGTGATAACATCTTGTTTGCAATCGATCTACAAAAACTTGATAAAATCTAAACAAAAAAGATGCCCTAATAAGTACGGGACAAGTTTCATTTCATTTGCATTAGAACTGCAAGAAAATTGACCGAAGTGAGGCCGTACGCATTGTGTGCGTGTTTCTACCGTACTTGAATAAGGCTATCCAGAGTAGCTAGCCAATCCTGGGTTATTAGACACTATCAACCATTAGTCGGTGTTTTAGCAAACTGAACATGCACTACCCGACAAAGTGCTCCTTTCCTGCTGTCAAGGAACATTTTCAAAAGCTGTCCTAATTAGCAACTTCTAACATTTATAGTTGAATGTCTGATCGCTGCTCCATTGATAGTGACAACCCATACTTCTGACAGGGATGTGATATAAAGGCGTTCTGGTCCATGCAACCATAGGTCCATGTTTCAGATGAGCTTTCAATGTTTTAGCCATCAATGGCAGTGCGACCGGACAGATCCCAAGCTTGTTCAATCGGACAGGCGAGGTGGTCGGAGTAACATTCAGACTTTAATTTCAAAAGGTCTTTTGCACTCAGGTGTGGATAATTGTGTAATATACTAATGAATCTCAGCATGTTATGTTTAGGGAGTACCTACTTGTTGCATCCGTCCACCTAGATAGCTCACTACCTATGGATGGATCCGACAATGCTTTCGGAAACGGGTAGAGTCAAAGGCGGTTTAAATCAATTATCATTACTTTGTCGCATTTTGGCACAACCACCTTGTTTGCAAAGTTCGAACCGGCACCCCTCGATCCAGATCACTTTGGCTCATCGTTGCATAGACCAAGACAGACACCACCGTCTGTACTTTTCAGACAAGTGACTGGCGTGCATTCCAATGGCGGTTCGGATCAACTCTGGAAGGACATTAAGTCGAGACATCTCTGAAACTTCTACACACGCTTCCGCACAAAATAATCACAATGAACGTTGACAATCTCTTTTTGTGACTCGTTTTCATCCGCTACCGTCTACGCCACGTATCTCCGGTTGAAAGACAACGTGCCATCCATCTCCTTACCGTTCGGCAAAATTGGTTTGTTTGCCCAAAACATGTACACAGCTTAAAAATTCCCGATATCTGGTGAAATACTGATATTCACCTCACCTGATTTGACGCTATATTACGGAGACCGGTGGCAATAGCAGACAGTGAAAATCATAGAGCACATGCACGTGGACAGCGCAGTGTGACTTATCACCATAGTACAAAGAGTGATAATGCACATCACTCGATCATATGTAGCGACAGCTAGTCGTGCTCGAAAAGACGGTTACCTAAGTCCACAATGCAAACGCGACTGTCCTGTCGGTTGGTGCGATTCGTGTGAACTGACCGGAAGGGATACTGTTACAGAAGTGACTACGCTTCCCAGAAGTTCAAAAATGTTAACGCGGTGTAGTGCTCTCCAGTTAGGGCTTTTTTATACAGAAAAGGTGGAAGATGATGGTGATTTGAATCTCAAAAGGATGCAATGTTACCCGCCAATCGTTGTCCCAACTCTACGGATTGGGCCAGAGCTTTCATTAATCCGACTTCTTCGTACTTGCTGCCAGGCTTGGTTGACCACTTTCGAGCCTCAGTTTTCCGGCGGTTTTTAGCCGACCGACTAAAAATAGGGAAATAGTTTAAATTCTGCAGTAACAGTTTATGAAGACCGAAAATTCATTTGATTGAAGAAGTTTTTAGCAAAATAAAAATAGACGAAAATATTCAACATCAAAAGCAGCACATCCCCAAACATAGCCCGAGGATCATGATAATAATAATAATAGTGGATTGAGAGTGTACTGCCAAGAAAAACAGACTCACCCAGCTCGTCTTGTACCAGCGGACCGGATGCTCAGACAACTGGTTGAGTCCGTCAGACTAGAATCTGAAATACTGTTAGTATCCGAAAGTATATCGGTCTCAGTGACGGTGTCGACTGGAAACAGAGATACGGAAAGAAGTAGGCGTCTGGGGCTAAAAAATGCAAACTCATAGGAGCCTAATAAATAAGTACGTAAGATGGAATATCCTATACGAAGACAGCCCTTCTCATCCAATACGCAATAGCCAGCAAGCTGGGTCCTATTAATTTATCGCCAGACCAGATAAATCAAAATCTGCGAAAACAATCATTGTTGGAACTTAACATACGAGTGGGTTTATGAGGCCAGTCAAAACAATTGCATATGACAACTATGTGAACAACCTTTTTGGCTGATTGGGAATAACACAACGTTACGAGCAAGTTGTAATACTCTACGTTTCAACCACCTCGGGTGGCCTTCCTCAGGAGTGTTGTAATCGATTACAACACTCCTGAGGAAGGCCACCCGAGGTGGTTGAAACGTAGAGTATTACAACTTGCTCGAAACGTTGTGTTATTCCCAATCTGTTTATCAATAACATGTTAAACACAACGCCCAAACTATTCAACTCCACTCGTACTACATTTGGTGCGGATATCTTACAACCCTTTTGGCTATTTAATAAGGCGATCCTTTCGTTGACAACCATTGCACGCAACGTCAAAATCTTGAGTCACGCAGAACCCTAAAGTTTCACTTCGACAGGCGTTTGTAAAATGAGAGAAGTGATTATAACTCGTCGATCTCCGGAATAAACTTTCTGGACGTTGACACAGTAGGAAGAGGAAATGGTTAAACCTAGTGAAGTGTTCAGGGAACACACTCGAACTGGTAGGTAAATTCACCTTGATAATTTCGCCCCGTTAAGCCAAGAACGAAAGCCTATGCGATGCCCGGCGGGAAAGGCGTCAAAGAACTCGATCGTCTACCAAGCGTTTAAGTAGACAAGGCTACGAGATACGGTTGAGCTGAAATCCAAGCCATTCTTTCTCAATAAGAAATAGGTATTTATTAGTCTCTCGTTCGAGAGAAATTCCACAACTGAAGTTAGCACGAGATGGCTCGAAAAGTCAGTCGAAATAACTTACTTCACAGGCCAACTATGTGTGAGCTTCCGTTCAAACCGCGTTGTCATGTCACTACTCAATAAAAAAAACTTCCAAATCTTACGACTAGCTACCTTGTGTACTCACCTGTCTGCTTGTATTGAGCATCGTGCATTGGTAGTACGACATAGTAATTGTCCGGCAAAACAGGTGAACATCCTGCGCGGTTGAAACGGTCTTAAGTACAATTGTTACTCATTTGATAGACTCTAATCCTTCTGTCAGCAAGAAAGTTGCCTTTCAGACTATCTGTTGAGTGCCAAGAAATCGATCAGAAACGGTGAGTTTCCCAATTTTGACCACCGTCGGACCGCTCGGCCGTAACCTCTGAACTCAGAACGAGTTCGTAGTGACACATGACCTTCTTCCCCAACTCAGAATCAATCAAACCCACGATTTCGAACACTGATTGCAAAATTGTTAACAAATACTCAGTGCTGAATCTTTCCATCCTAGTTACTGTTTCCATATTTCCTGTGTGACAAACAAACACAGAAAGCAGGTCTTGTTCGCTGCGTTATTCTCATAGAACCGATCCGTGATTGTCAGTCATTGGGCTATCTACAATTTACGTCGATGATAACGAACACGAACATAATTCAACATTTAAATCGTTACGCTCCCCACCTGGACCCGAAGGAAAGCCGCCACATGCGATGGTTGTTTGATTAGCATGCCTGATGGTACGTTAGACAGTACGTCCCATCACTCAAACGTTACATCACGTTAATTAAAAAATCAGGTATGCAGTCAAACTTACCATTTCTAAATCGTTCAAGGAAAAAGCCGACAGGATCGTTCAAGGCCACTGAGATTTAATTAAAAAACAAGCGTTCTAATATACGTCGGACTAAATGGAGGATGGTGCCTTAAGCCCAGTCAGAACCGTCGCAGCGAGATGCGAATGAGTTAGGCTCATTAGTTAGCGAACATGGGACAAAAGAAACAAAACACCACTTTGAACTAAACAATGCCTGCGAGACGAGAAACGAATGACCCCAGTACCGGCTGTTTATCAAGCGCAATTGAGAACAATAACCAGATGAGGTTGTCCGTGGGACGCTGTGGAAACGCTAACAAAATTCATTTACTTACAGGAAGGATCATAATCACCGTGCAACTGAGTCAATCGTTTCATCTCAGCCTCATCCTTGTGATGTCTACGTAACGCAATGAGGCGATCGAACAGTGTGATGAATTCCGTGCGTGTTTGAAGCAGACGTTCGAAATGGGCAGAATATGACTCTCGCAGTTTCGGCTTCAATAGTTTCTCTAGGAATTCGAGTCTATGATGCAAAGAAGCCTGCGTCAAACATGAAAAATGTAGAGTTGAGTCTGGCTACAAAAAACAGCAAATAATACAAACAGACAAAAAACACACGGGTAGATGAAGCGGAATGAGCAGCTTGTAAATGTCGCGATCAAAGGGAACTGAACACGTGGTCATTATTTACGTTAAGAATTGGTACGCCAGTTAACTATTTGCTCTCAGGGAGAAACTCTATGGCAGCGAAATAGGTTCAGTTGTAAAAATTGCCGGGTGTGAACAGTGTGAAAGCTGGAAAGGCGTATGTCGGCCAGCTGTGAAAGAATTTCACACTTGAAGACTACTGATGACCATGATAGGTTTTGAAAAGAACAGAACGAATCAGGGTTCAACAAACGGACAGAAATAGGATAACTAGCGACCCTGTGTTCTACACGTTTCCATAACGTCATTTAGCCTTCCAGTCCGTAGTAATCGTTATTCGTCCACCTCTAATCAATATAAGTTAGTGATTACCCAACAAGAGATCCAGTCACAGACCCTGAGTCTATCCTCCATTCTAACGAACATTCCATAAACCGTTGTCATCAGTGTGTGCTCGCGTCCAGTAGAACCTTATTGGGTATCCGATGCTGAATAAAAAATAGACTTGATTGAAAAAAAGAACCAGATACGAAACAGTGAACATGGCCTGAAACTGTGGAAAGAAACTCGATTATGATCGGAGAAGCTAAAATTGTTGGCAAAATGTCTGTTTCGAACGTCAGGGAATCGACAATTTTCAACAAGAAAGTGGGTATAGAATTCATTGTTGCGTGACTGGACAACCATTTAGCGAGGTATTGAAGTGTCGAAGATTTCAAATGAAAACTCTAGTCTGTGTAGTCGAAGACATCGACAGTGACAGGATACATAATGACACTTCAGCAAATGTGAAGGGAGCAGATAAGTTACGAATGAAATAGAGGATATTCAATCAATATAGACAGACACCTCTATGTGTATAAACTTACCAACCGACGAGCTTCAAGCCACAGTTCACCTTCTAGAGCTGTGACGATTGCCAAATCCGGGTTCTGTGTGTTTGGAGGAGTGAAGGTAACAGAGATACGAAACAAAAGTGAACAAAAACAACAAAGTCTAATGAAGCCCACAGGAAAAGTTTGAAAATTTTAGGATGCAACGAGTTAGCTCGGTCTAGTGGTGGGAAAGTTAATATGCTTCTGAAAGTGTACATGATGGAGCCGTAAACTTCAAACGAACACACCAAATAACGGCATACGAAGATAAAATGCTCAGCACATTGAAAAGCTGTCATTGCGATCAATACTCAGGGACTAATATACTACAAGGACATTTTTAACCTAAACTACAACTACTCGCAATAACAAAAAAACAGTGCATACAAAGATTGTGGAACAGCAAATTAACTTTAAAAGGTGAATACGTAAATAAAAGAACATCAAAATTGTGAGAAATGGCGAGGAGAGAAAGGCAGCCATCACTGAGAAAGCACCCTAGCAGCCGAGAGATAGGAAACAGAGAGGATTCATCGATGCGGTGGCATCTGGGGGAGTTCGTCCTACAAGCACTGTTACTCTAAGGCTATCTTTGACAGCATCCGTTTCGGATTAGCCTGTCATAGTCGCCGAGGCCAAAGGAAAGCTGCACATAACACTCACAATAGGTGGCTTGTGCTTCACCATTTGTGGTTCCACGCACACTTCACGCATTCACTGTAAAACCGAAGAAGCAAGACTAGTAGGCGTATTAGTGAGGCCTTATGTATATCACGTGACCAGATTTGGTATTCATATGTTCGCCGAGCTTGGCATTTAGGTTGCAAACGTTTCATCACCAGGTGAGATGATGAAACGTTTGCAACCTAAATGCCAAGCTCGGCGAACATATGAATACCAAAACCATCAACCCGAGCTACAAACACCACCACCACTGTTCCCAACCATCAGTGACCAGATTTCAACACGAACAGTTCGCCATACCGTGCTCTGGCAAAAAAACAGATTAGGCAGAAATTCACCGCGTAAACAATTCTGGCTTGTCCGTGCTATAAAAGTGCTCAACGCAGCAGCAACGAAACAAGTGCCATCCAATGGCGCTACTCCTACTCACAGATATTCCACTGAAAGAAACAACAGATAATCCGTCACAATCCCAAACATACACGCTGAAATATTAGCTTATCAATAACGAAACTCAAACAGCTGGTTTACCAATACACCTACAATGTTCACTTTCAGTGTGATGGAAGCCAATATTGGCAGACAGATAGGCCTTTTTTCAGTCAAGCTTGAGTTGGATCAATTGATATATTCCATTGAACAGTATAATTTCAACGCGTGTTGTGCTAGCTGTACTGCTCGTGTCGTAGTGTAGATCAGCGTAACAATTCATGAGAAGACGAATCCTATTTACAGATCCTACTGTTTCGCCGATCAGATGGTTCGCTAGAACTCGGAATACACCGTGAAGACATCAGGTATTGAGGTTAATGCACACATTTTAATGGTTCAGAAAAAAATAGTTGCAGCACTTGCAAAATGTTCCATTGATACGATGAAATGATGAATGTAAATCGTTGAATGGTCTATTCGTCGAAAATGTCTATGTGGAACCGGTCGCATGGGACAGTTCGAGATAAATCCGACCCTACAGTCCATTCGATATCCATTTCGCATAACAGTGAGTTGTTAATCGCAATAGTACTTCAAGCAAACTTTCTATCTCTTTTGAACTATAGATCCATTCAATCGAATCTTGACAACTAGTATGCGTATTTGATTTTTTAAACAGCCCGATGGAAATAAGCTTCTTCGGCCATTCATCCTCAAAAGAATGGAGTCTGTGGTTAAGACAAATCTCCGTGTGTATGAGCCTCATTCCTTAATCGGTCGGCGGCGTCAGGACACGGCATATCAGTGGATCAATGCGCCGTGTACCAACATAAAGGAGATGGATGATAGTTGCGTTCCATTAACAGAATGATATCTCCCGTTGTCAGGCGCAGTCTCGCCTGAGTTAATGCTCCAGTCAGTGCAAAAGCACTTCCGTGCACCATGAAAACAGGTTGAAAACAGTAGTGGAAAAACCAAACGCTGCTTTAAAGTCACATGATGCCATGTTTTTATCACCGAAAACGAAACTGATGATCTAACCCACAATTATTGAGCATGCATGGTCGTGTTGTCACTCCGTAAAATAGTTATCTGGAGTTACAATTCGAACAGTACTCATAGCTGATTGCAACCTTTGCAATCGGATAGATTTTTCAGCTAACTGCTTCCGAAAAGAAGCATCCGATTCGAGTCTTGTTCTTGGTAGAACTGGTCTCCAATACCACAAGGGGGAATTGAACCCACGTATTCTTCGACAGGAACGGGTTCAAAAGTCTATCTGAATACGAAGGCTGCACTCGAATATGAATTTCAGTTTACAACAACCAAATTCCATGCTGTTCACAGCATTTCAATTGACGGAGTGGCATATGTGCGTGAAAGTGGTCAGTTACACGCAGAGATGCCGATTAAATGACCAATGAGGCAACAAGCCTAGCAGCTTCTTAAAATGAAGGAAAATTTTAAACAGCTGACAGGATTTGAAAGGTAGCACCTTACACAAGCCTTTGAAAGCGATAAACGGAGAAAAACATTAAGGAAAAAGATTTGCGCATGTTCCTTACTGAATATGACACGTCTTTTAATTTTGGTCCCGGTTTAATAAGTTCACTTAACAACGTGAGAAAGACTTGAAAATCAATATGAATGCGTCTACCCCAAAACACTGAGACCTCAGGAAAACAACAATGGTTCTGGGGGAGTTCTGGACGTGTTAGTGTGTGAAGTGATATTCGAATTTGTCGTCTTTCACTACAAACCTGAATAAACCAGTTGGCGTTCTACAACTAATCTGAAAATCAGCTATACCTACAAGATGGTTTTTGTTAACAACGCGGAGCTGATAGAAATCGTCGGTGATTCATGACTGCTCATAACAATGAACATACCTTTAAATAATCCAAATAGATCATAATTGCCTCTTGATGTCGAGATAAATCCCGAAGACGGCCTGAAAATATAGAACGTCTGCCAGTATAAATTCTTAACACTGGGCATCATCGGAAGTCAAAAGTTGAGTCAGAAATGAATGAGAAGTTATTCTAATAAGCCAACCACCGATACTGGGAGAACAGGTAGACCAAATGAAAGGTGGGTTTTAACAGGCACAAACAGGAACGGCTGAAAAATGAAAAAAGTCCTAAACTGGGGACCACAAAATAAATATTGAGAATTGAGTATTCCCACTAATCGGAAACCGTACCAAGCATATAGGTGTTAAATGACATTACTGGCACCATATATCGTCTCTCGGATACCAGGCTGGAGGGATACGATAAAACCCTGATATCAACGTTGAGTCATATCGATAAACTTGGTTCGAAAGACTTTATGAGGGAGTGGAAATACATGTGGGATTATTTTGCACTTTCATAACGATCGGCTAAGTTTCGTTTTGAATCTAACTCTTGTTGAGGCTGCTTGAGTGTTTTTGAAATAGTCCCTCCTCGAAAAGGACCAGTTCGCTGAACAGATCACTTTGCCCAATTTCGTAGAGCTCTGATAGAATGTTAGGGCCATAAGTAAATCAACACTTGGATCGCAGTTTGTACCCTAAATTGAGCCGACCCTTCTCTGAAGATGTTGTGGCATTGAACACGACGGTTATATCCCTGTAACTGTGCAGTCCAATCTACGACAGGCAGCTGATCGGAGCCTCCTGCAGACAGATGCAGATCAACGCTGCAGGTAACATTATCTTAACCGTTTTACACGAACTAATGTCAACGTAGATTACCAATAAGCTTTACGTACCCCGAGCGGCGAATTCGCAGATTCACTAAATTTCAAACCATAACTCACTGGCGGAGTACGGAAATTACCTTCATTCTATTGAATTACCTACAGCCTATAGAAACGTTGCGCGTTGAAGTCGTTTAATTTATCTAGTGTAATTCATAAGTTTCGGTTGGTAAATCATCGATTCCTCCTGAAAAACTAACCATACGCAACTCCGAATGCATCTACGGTATTATGCCCGCTGGAACGCTCTTGTGACCTTGAGGCTAAAACGCAAGACTATTAAGATATGTGTCGTAGAAATTGGGCTTATTGGTGATGATGCAAGAAACGGAGTTAACAAGGGCGAAACAACGAGGAAAATGTTTGCCATTTCAACAGCTTGTCTTAATTAACAACAGAACTGCAACAAGCCAAAGGTCGAGGGAGTTTGTTCTTCAGTTTGGTGTCCGCAAGACACGTAAAATACCACAACAATGAGAGATGAAAGGGTGCCCCCTTGGAACGGAAGCGAAAAAGCTGGGAGAAAGGTGACTAACCACAGACAGTTGACACTCCATGAGATAAATGGACGAAAGTACGAGTAGCCGATCAAGGTATGAGGGAGAAATCTTCCTGTTGTCAAGAAAACGCCCAAACGAAAAGCGCGAAAGATCGCATCACAACTGAAAGTCTTCATACTCGTTGACAATAAAGGTTAGAATTTTCCGTTTTGGAACTAACACAACTACAATTATCGAGTGTCAGTGGGATGAGCAAACGAAACATTGACAAGTTCCACGGATAGTGGAATCAGCGTGTTAATATACTTACCATAGGGTAAGTGGACTGAATTATTATGAACTGCAGTAGAATCGGTTTCTTTTGTTGTGCCCTTCAAAACAAAGCAACATACTCAAGGGGGAAGTGCACGAGATAGGACAGCTGTAAAAAACAGCTGGCCGTTCTGCTGGTCTGCTACGCCATTGCGGAGAAGTGCCCCTTCTTGTTAGCTAAAGCTAGAATCAGTGTTTCAGGGAGTTGAGGAAGCATTATCTTAGCGTCATCTGTGAATTTAGTGAGAAGGTGCGGATGGCGCCCAACAATAAGAATTTTCCAGAACAAAGTAGGTCTTTGTTGATTACTGTTTATATGCGAACAAACTTGAATCATGTCAAGATGGTTAAGATGGTTTATAACGGCAGATGGTCAGCGGTTTAGCGTACACCGACGATTTGACCCTTCTCTCCGAGAAGCATGCGGCCGCCGCTAATGCTCTGGAGCCATCCGGGCTGCGAACCAACATACGCAAGACTAAGCTCATGGACATCCGCGGTGACAATAAATACAATGTGGCCGTAATTCCTAGCAATTTTATTCACTTCTGCCTGGACGTTATCCACCCTGAGCGCTCATGGTACGGTGACTTATCCAGGTATCCCATTCACCTGGGAAGATGAGGCACTCACTAATCACCGTCTACAGCTTCACATGATGCTGGATGAAACCAGTAAAGCGCCCTTGGAACCACACCAACGCCTAGAGCTCCCGAGACATCTGATCCCGAAGATGAATCACTCGTTAGTATTGAACCGAGTCCACCGGAACATGCTCAAAGCTATGGGTTGCACAACTCGCCAGTTTGTTCGGCAGTGGCTCCGCCTTCCTAGACACACCTATCAGCTACATCCATACCCCAATTCGTTTGGGCGGTCTGGGCATTCCGAGTTTGTCCACCACTATTCCAATCTCGTGTAAATCACGACTGAATACTGCTCTCCAGTCAATTTCCAGTTCTGTGGAATGTGGTCAAAGACGATTCGTTTGGCCTTATCTTGAAGGAAGTAAACATCCCGGCGCACGTTTAGAATGTAGTGATGGCGAGAAAAGAGGAAGCCCACACGGCGTGGATGGATAAATTCTGCCATTCGCTGGAAGTGTCGCGCTCTCTACTCTCTAATCGTTGACTGCTCAATCCAGAACGTATCTTCCCCAGAACATCTATTCGTGCTCAGAAGTAACCTCCTGATGACTAAGGTCCAAAATTCACGAATTGGCCGAAATGACCACTCAGTTCTCTGCCGCCGCAACTGTGGTCAACCACAAAGCCCCGCTCATACTCTGCAGTCATGTTGGACCACCCATGACGCGCGTTGTGCGCGACACAACCGCATAGCCAGACCTGGCGAAACGTCTGTGCAACTTGGGTTATAGTCTTACAGGAGCTGCGAGTACCAACTGCGACCTCGTTTATCAAATCCGATGTGACCGCGGTTCTTGAAAGCGCTGCTGTGGTGCTTGACGTCAGTATAGCGGATGACTACCGAAGCCAACTTGCCAGGAAGGATAAGGTCGCGAAGTACAGAACCGAATCTCATTATATCGCCATTCAGTCGGCCCTCCATACCATGGGCTGTGATGTGAACTCTGTTTCTCAATAACCTGCGATCATCTCTCTTCCCTATTCTTCGACTGGAGCTACCCTCCTACACAGTGACGGATTTATGTTTACTGACTGCTCTAGGTTCCCTGGAAACCTACGATACATTTATGCGAGGAATCTGGCGTTAACTGTTGCCATCTCTCTGACGGTTGTCTCACTATGAAGGACATTTTTCTGTCCCAATAAATAAGCCTTGGCTGTGATAGCACCCATGCGTCCTGAAGAGCTTTTGATTTTGCGAGAATGACCCGCTCATTTTATTTTTTTTATTGTTTCTTCCCTTTTTCTGAAATCTGTTTGTTACATGTTGCATAAATTACTTCTCATTCGATGACTGGACTATTAACGCTTGCTAGTCTTGTGAGAGGACTTGTCAAGTGTCCAGTGTTGCTAACTATGCAGCACCTAACATTTGACTGACAGCTCGTTTCCAAATTCTCCTTTTTACATATCTGTTGCTTAATTTTGGAGTCACCGCTTGTTCTTCTTCTGAACAAAGATGCGCATATTGATCTTCAAACCAAACGATATAGTAGCAGTAGTGGTAGTAGAGTGATAACAAACGATTAATATTGAGCATGACAAGTCTAACAGCAGTCTCAGTTAATCTAAGTAGTCGCCCGACCGAGAAACTAACCTGCCAACTTGTGCGCTTGTGTTTGAATCTCCTGCTCGGATAGCACAACATCTGTATCGTCGACAGATGAGGACTGAATTAATCTGGACTGAGAGACAGCAACAGACCAAAGCTCTGTTTGGGTGGTAGATAAAAATGTGCGAGCAGCAGCCGCAAAAAAGCCAGCGCGCAGATACACCTGACCAGCGTATGCCAATTTTTGTGTGCTTATCAAGCTCGTCGCCCACGAACGCCCAATTGACTAGATAAAATGAAAGAATTAATCGATTTTGGAGACAGGCAGAATTATTGGTCAAGTGGGTTGCACGAACGAGAGTGAACAACAAACACCACAGTCAGAATGTTTAGGAAAGTGTCCAGTAGCGTAGGTCCCAAGAGGTTTGAGTTAACCAATCTTGACATTTCAAGCAATGAAATGAAATCTGAATCTTATAGAATCACGACCGGAGTTCTAACCTTGACTGTGACAAGGGTATGCACTACTGGTGGACTGTAACAAGAGTGAGACTCGGGCCTAGTGCATTTTCTAAAACAGGCTGGCTGGAAAGTCTGTCTGAATGCGAAGACTGCGATCAATTGCGTGGTGCTCAGCTTGAAATCTACCAAATTCCTGAGTATTCATTAGTACTACANGGCTGGCTGGAAAGTCTGTCTGAATGCGAAGACTGCGATCAATTGCGTGGTGCTCAGCTTGAAATCTACCAAATTCCTGAGTATTCATTAGTACTACAAATCCTACAATTTATGAACTGGATGAGTGCGGCAAAGTTCACGAAGCGTCATTCCGCCAGTCGCATCGCACTTGGTTGCAGACTATGAAGAGATATACTAATGTGACCTTTAGGCATAAACGGTAAAATGCAATCGGAGCATCACTTGTTGAGTGGTGGTTTACTCCGGATTGTATTAGAATACCGTGATAGTGCTTGACGAGACACCAATCAAGTGCAATACTTCGCAAACTGGGAACTCAAGTGTCCCTGATGAACACGAAAATTAATTTTCGTAATCCTTAAATAAAGTTCGGCGAGATTTGATAACCACCCATGTCGCATGCTCAACGCTGTAGTGAAAAATGCAAGTCAACACACTCCAGTAATAGAAAAACCAGATGGCGACCCAAACATCTACTCTAAAGAAGCACCGTGATCGGCCGATTGTTCAGTTAGAAGCAACAGTATCGTTGCGTATCCACACTGTTGAAAGACCACAACAAAAATACTCCCACCCGACAATGCAAGGCACAGCTTTTGGCCCCAAGCATTGCGAAAAAGGATAGATGAACGAGTGCATCGAACATAGAGGAAGTGATTACGAAGCCAAAAAACAATGTGGCTCCCGGCAGAGTTCCACTAGTTGCACAAGGGAAGTAACTGCTAATCAGTCATTGAGAAGTTAGGAATGTCCGACCAGTTTGAATGACAGTGAAACCTAATGACTTAGATAAGCTGCAGAGTCCTAGCGTGAACAAACAGTCCAAAACCAGCTTTCTCCCTAACTTAAGGCGACAAATGACGATCATAGGAGAGCTGAGATTAGTACCGACGATCCTCATGCTGCAACCCGAAGATTTACAGGTCAGTGACTAGCCACGGATTTACCAACCGACCTATGTGACAAATGAACATCGAAAATATGACGCAACGGATTCGAGGATAGTAGAACTACTACTTATGCGTTGATGATGCGTCTGCTGGTGTGTAAGACTTGTCTTCAAAATTCATGAACATCCCATCGTGTCTTTGTGAGTCGACAGACCAGCAACTAGTAAACCGCGGCACGTGAAAGCAGTCATGCAAGCCTGCACACATGCTCTAAATTTGCAAGTGAGGTTCGGAAACGCAACTTCTAGTGTTTCGCGATTATGTGGCCTATTTTAACAAGTTAACTTCAAAGACAAAGGAAAGTGAACTTTTCGGGAATCCAGAAAACTAATGTTCGGTCGATAGGATTACCACCGACTGCAGAAGTGATGAAACAATGAACTATGTCGGACTGCTCTAAGAGAAAAATGGACGGGCACTGTTACGTTTCAAGATGTTTAATTCCTACTCGAATTACCCCGACCAATTTCGTCTTTTACTTAATTTGTCGGATAGACATAGTCTGAATGCAGTTCGCGGCAGTAATCCTGTGCGATACGAGTCGAATTTCCCACCGGTCAGCCACCAGTCTTCTAAGCAATTCTCATGGTGGAAGGATTAACAAGTTACTTGTTCATATACCTCGTTAATGTGAACAAACATAGTCCACCTCGGACTGTACCGACCTGCACCGATTACAACCAAAAGAGCCACCATCAGAAATGAGAACATCAAAATCCTTCACGTCACTGGTTGAACACATTAATATGAACAGTATGGTGCACAAACCCAAGTGTGCACTTGCCAATTAACGTGAGTAATTTCACCTGTCTACTCATTCACATTTCACAATCCGTCCTCGTCACTCTTGCAAGAGGCCTTCGCCAAACTAAATGAGGCTGATCCGAGTCCGCCCATTGATTGGATCAATCAGTTTCAAATGGGTAGACACGGCAGACCAGTTTACTCCATGTCCGAACGTGATTTTGACAAACCATGAGCACGCACTCAAAAAACAAATAGCAGACAAAGGCAAACTAAGCAGTTGCTGGGATTCATACGATTATGTACTTGTGTGTTACCAGTACACGTTTTACCTTAAACTCTAATGATTCCACAGGATACAGCTCAATAGCCTCGCTGTATAAGCTGTGTGCATGAACATACGCGATAAGTTCCTCAGAGTGTTCCGGGCCTGAAATGAACGAAACAGAGGAATGAAGGCAATGATCTCCCAAATAAATGTTAGTCTGCAGAATAATTAGTGGCATTCATGAAACAACACACATTAATAGAAAGAAAGAGTCTGATGACAACGAAGTTAGAACATAATATGTGGCCCGAGATATCACAGAGTTGAATAAACCGACCATTTATTCGTTTCAACACACGTTACGAGCTAGGTTCCCTTCACATAACACTATGAATGGCAAACAGATTTACAGTAGCAGTATCACAAACAAGCGAATAAAAGTGGCTACAGTTAGAATTCGCACCTGCGACCAGAATAGACATCGACAACAATAATCGCCATCTGGCAAAATAAATCTGCCCAGCATCAGAAGTCAGGAAAGTATCAAAGGTATTCTTTCGGGTCAACAGGATGAATGACAGCTAGCCACAAACGCTTATTTCGTACTGACAGCGGGGTAAACATTGGTTTCAACAAACTGACACATTTCACTGGTTTTCATTTGGCATGAGGAGCACAGCGGGTAAATTAAAAGTCTGAATAGAGAAATCTAACGATCACTGGTTTACAAAACGGCGTCCCAATTTGCACCGCAAGGTAAGGATATGATTGATATACCAGTGACCAACATAGAAACATGCATGTTCATATAATTAGAGCACTTCGTTTTTCAGAAGCAGCATTATGAGAGCCGTGAGTATACGAGATACGATATAAATAAAGGTGTAATGATGTCCTGGCGCCTTTCCGAAGGAAATGGACGCTGATACGTACCAATCGTGTGGTAAGCCTGTATTCTCCCGTATTGAACAATAGAGTGTGGTCAGTTTAGAGAACAAGGGATGGCTCATACACCAGCGATCAGTTCAGAAACTTACTTGTTTCATCCGGTTCTCACTGTGTTTCAAAGGCAGCTGCATTCCGGGCACAGTGAGCATCTTGGATACGACAGAAACAAGTTTAATGCTTATATGATTGTCAAATTCTGTAGTGGCACCTTTTCGCAAACAGAAATGATTCTTGACAAGTTGAACTCATAAGGCACATCTTCAGAACCCAACATCAAAAACGAAGGAGTCAGATCAGCTCAGATAAAAATCTATCCCGCCCACATTTGAAAATAGCCTGAAAAAAGGGATTTGGATCAGAAGTCTTATCACACTTCAATAACTAAGACCATGAAATCACTGGTTTCCAATTAAAGACCGTCAAGAACCTTATGAATATGTAAACGATCTTAATCCTCTACAGCTGAATGACCTTGTTCACTGCAGTTGAAACGTTCCTCAACGTGTGCAACTCATTGTTCACGTCGCCGCAAAAGGCTGTCAATTTGAGAGCCGTCTTTTTCGTACAGAATTTCTATAACTTGCTGATAGCCAGTTCAAAGGTGGTTCAGAGTAAATAGCACTCGGATGTTTCTCGCTAAAATCTCGTCTTTATCTGCCGGGCTCGTTGGGATAACTAGTCCCCACCATCCAAGAGCAGCCGCTCCGCACGATTGTGTTCCAGCAAATAAGGGCACCAGCCGTTCTCACCGTCCAACGATCATCCGAAGTCTGCTACATTAGGTTCTGCCAAATTATCGGAAATCCACTTCTGCCATATCTGTGATACCCTTCTGGGGCAAACATCTTCGCAAGAGGTAAAAACAGGCGTTGAGACTTCTGTCCAGCACCCACTCGCACCAATTAAGTGTCGTGATCCCAGCAGACAAGCAGCCAGCCATCATCATCAAAGTAGCCATAAGCCTGACCAGAAGGTACCGTGATTCCGCCCGACAATCAACAGTGACGTGAAATATCCTCAAAGAAGCGTCACACAAAGGCTACCGAGTAATAGTAACAATAATAACAATGGAAGACTAGGGAGAATAATTGAAAATGATGACCGTGCTGATACTTGACCACCATGCATTTTCACCAAACTGTTGGTGATCTCAACAAACAATGCCCCGTAACGATTGATGCTCCGCAAAACAGAACGTACACATTATACACCCTCCGTTTCAGTGACTACCGAACTTAGTTCCGAAGCCTCAGATGACGCAGGCAGGCAAAGACAACTCGTGACTTTCTTATCATCGCTGATATCTCATTAGGATGATGAGATAGTGAACGTGTCCACAGTCTCAAGTGGATTGACCGCTTGAAAGAATGTGAGTGGGAAAGCCGCAGTCTTCAAGAAGAATTTTGCATTTTGAATGTGAGAAGCGCATTCCATACAAACCAGCTCGATAACTCACCTTATCCAGCATACAATGCGTGTCTTCGGCATAGAGACTAAGTAAAACGGTATCATCCGTATACTCCATGTCGATAAACCTATCACCACTAACAAGCTCAACACCAACTCCACCGAATCCCTCAACCTCAACCTCCACAATGTCACCCATGGCAAAAATTGATCAGGAACGAGCAGATAAAAAATACCAATGGTTAACACCATTTGAAGTGGTGAACGCCCGAGATAGATGCACATAAACCCTCACCCTGCTTGCACAGTGGGCACACGGTGACTCTCAGATTCAGGTATTTCCCTGGAACACTCCCTTGCGAAGAAGACAGTTCCAAACGATGCACCGAACAACCGAATCGAAAGCACCCTCTAGGTCTAGAAACACCACGACCGTCGGCTGCCCATAAAACTACCGATGGTCCAAGATCCGTCGCACAGTAAACCTATGATCAACGTATCCATGACCGGACCAGAATCCTGCCTGTCCTCCACGTATGACTTCCTCTGGGCTTATTAAGTCATTGCAAAATGAGGCCAGTGAGGCCTGTTGGAGGCAACAGACCACAGACTAGTGCCTTTGTAGTTGTCACATAACCCTCAGGTGCCCTTTTTGAAAACCTGAATCCCTGTTGATAAACATCAATCACGGGATGCCTTTTCAGTCTGAAACAGTTTTGTCAGTTCTGATATCAACCTCTCAGTATCATCCTTGAAAAGAGACGGAGAGAGAGGTCCTGTCCAGGAGTCTCGTTACGTTCCAATAACACGAGCCACTTCTGCTTCCGACAGAGGAACGTCTGGAACACGGAAACTGACCATTCAGGTCTCGTCGTCCACGTGGTCTGGTTGAGGCCAGCTGAACTGTTCCCCAAAGCATTCAGCCAACCTGTCAAGTCTGTGCGATTGACTGGGGATAAGTGAACCATCTGTTTTAAATAGGGCCTCACTTACCTCGACTCGACGCCCAGTACAACGATGGATTAGGGAAAGAGGCCCTCTGTTAATCCCAGATAAAATTTTCTTCCCACCTCTTTCGAATGCTCGACCAAATGTGCTCACGGTCTTTGGGCAGGCTTTTGGTCAACTTGCATTGAGTTTCTCGACGATCGTTATCATATTCAGAGGTAGGTGGAATCGATCGACATTTGTACAAGAGGTCAGCGGTCACAGTATACGGTTGGGCAATTGGGGTTTTCTTTGTTTGGGAGTACCTTACTATCTCCTTTATTCTTGATTCGGAAAACAATGATGCTACAACTATAAAAATGGTTTCGCTGTATGCTCGTAGGATCGTGCCTCACTACCTAAGCTCTCGTACGAGGTCCGTAGTACGATATACAACCCTGTGAGTACATCTGCTTTTCGTTTGACTGCTCCCCTTTAGTCTGTCTGACAAGGCTGCATTCGGAATGACCAAATTTCTAGTCAGTATAGTACTCCGGAACGATGTAGTATACAGACTCTCATGTCGTATAATCACGTCGTTCAACATCCAACCGAGCCCCTTATGCTTAAGACCAGGAAATTTCTGAGCAAACGATAAAACTAATTGGGTACTGAGAACGGGATGAACTGAATCAGGGTGATTACTACAAAATAAAAACAAACTCTGATAGAGTGACATCACAGACGACAATGTGATCAACGACTGATAACGGTTGGTCAGTGACCGAGTTGTGCATGATGTTCTTTACGTGGCGCATTTTTATAATTTACGCTGAAATGAGCAACTTAGTGTGCGGTGTCCGCGAAATCTCCGTTGTAACAGAGGATGGCCAATGTCAGTGCGTCGCGCGTGAACACCGGAGGTACTGCCCAGATACTTTCCTTTTGAAATAAAGACCGAGGTGTGCGAAAACACGCTACTGCTGACTCCTTCACACTGTCCTATCGAGTCTGGCTCTCAGGTTCCGCCCAGCCTCCATTCCCAACAATTACTCCACAGGTCCCACAACGGATATACTCAACATAGGTGCCCTCAACGTTCGCATTCTAAAACAGACAGGTCAACAGACCGCTCTCGCAAGAACGTTGTCTACTGTATCTCGGAGACTGGAATCCAGGACAATAGTCAACGTATGGAACCAACAACACCCACAGTGTCTACCCGATACTGCTTATACACTTCGGGTGACTTCACGACCGCCGTTACCGGTCAGGCTGGAGTAGGCGTAGTCCTCAGCACGGCGGCCTCAGTCACATTAGCAAATTGGATTCCTGTTAACAGTAAACGTTGTGCAGTCTGCTTGGCAGGTTCTGTTAAGGCCATCTCTAGACGCGACTTTCAGAAATCCATTCACAGTGTCTGGTTCCGCTCCCACTGACCGTAGTGACGTTGGAGTCAAGGACGCAGTTTACTCGGATCTGGCGGCTCTCCTTCGGTCGACACGTGGCTTTTATATGATCATTCTGGCCGGAGATATGAATGCCCAGGTCGGCCGTCTTGGTGAGGCCGAGGGTCGTTTCGGTAGCAGGTTGGGAGACAGCATCATATCGCTCGTACAATGGCGGGCGAATGTTGCAACTATGCGCTGAGCACACGCTATTTTTAACCAACATCAGTTGTAGACATCGTGCGCATCATCGTGATACTTAGCGCCCCCTTCTCCGAATCAGACCTGGTATTGGACAGACCACGTAGCCGTCAGTTATAGGCTCTAATCAAGACCGTCCTTCTTACTGGAGCACATACATGTCGCCGTTTTGTTCTTACTTTCGTCAAAGAAACGACCCTACTGACCGCAACGGATTGCTACTGAAAAGCTGGCCAGCCTGAAGACAAAACTCGTGCACTAAACTAGCCCGGTAAGCATGAGTAACAGTTCCAAAGCCAAGGGTCAAGTTAGCCGGCCTCCCGCACTTACTGCGTTATCGCCACAATCTTGCAACACAGTACCACGGGTAGTGGGTCGAGAACCGTCCAACAATTGCAGTTCGTTTCCCAAACGTAAGGGGCTGGCGCCCCAGATAGTCTCGTGCCGGTACTCATGAAAAAAGGTAGGGAGGTGTCAGCAAAGGCCTTAACCTAACTTCAACTTATGCGGACAACAGAGAAAATCCCTCTCTGTTGAGGCCACTAGACGATGGTTGCCATATTCAGGGAGCGAGTACTGGGCTCTTGCGAAAACCATTTGGGAGTTAGTTTGACCACAGCCATTAACATAGTTCTGGCACCCACTAAAATTTTGTCGAATCATCGCAGCTCGAGAGGTAAACATTGGGACAGAACACGCAGGGTTTTGTCCTGGACGATATGTAATGATTAAATTTTTAAGTCAAATTCTTGAACAGCGTCATAAGTACAGCCAGTCAATAAGTGCCGTATTTCTCGACTACAAAGATGCGTTCGATTCAGTTGATCAATTCACAAGTTAAGAATAGCCTAAACGCAGGAGTGTGCCGACGAAGCATACAAACATACTGTCGGCACTCTGTTCCCAGGTTTACGGTGAACTGTGACGGTTTCAGCAACAAGAAAGTTTTGCGTCAATGATGTCCACTTTAGTAGTTATTGTTCAGTTTTGCCATAAACACAGTAATGGAGCACCGTCAGCGACACTTGGCATAGACATCATACCTAGTTCACGAATGAGTGATTTCGGTTACGCTAACGAAAAATTCTTGTTTGACAATTTCCAAGCAGCGCAGTCAATCAAACGCGATTTCCAGCTCGGCTAACTTCCACAAGACCGCCGCGATTACGTAGATTAAATGTTGCATAATGAACTTAGGGGGCTGTAGGCTGGTTTATGTCATCGAGGTGGGAGATACAGGGAATGAAACAGAAGCTCGTATTTCTAAGTCTAGAGCGTTGCCACTAATCTAAGACACCTCTAGTGACGGAGAGGCATCGAATGTGAAGGCTGTTGTACTTTAGAACTACAAAGCATAGCTGCTCGGAGTAAAATACGTGGACTGTATTCAGTAGTTGAACATCGATGCCTACGTCCGATAGCTCGCATCGGGTTGTACTGAGTAAGCAACGAAGAAGTTAAAAAGCGGATATGTGGTGGTGAGTACCGAACAAGTTCTTTTGTTCACTCCTTAAGTTTAGACAGACTAAGACGGCTAAGCCATGTACTAAGGATGCTAACTAGCCCGCCATACTGAGCATTCTTTCCTGACGCTGCGGCCGAAGGGAGTAAGGTGGCGGGTGTACAAACGTAGAGTAATGAAGTCATTCACCAACAGTCTAGAAATTGTGGGTCGGGTTAATCTCTGGGAAAGTCATCCTCGCCACTCACAGAGTCAGTGGCTGGAGACTGTGGACGGGATGGCAGCTAACCGGGCTCAATGCCGTGAATATTGTCGTAAGCTGTAAATTAAGTGCACTCAGTGGCACGTGGCAGTGAAAGTCCTGTTGACGTCTTTCATTTCTAACCTGGCTGTTTGTGCTGCAAGGTGTAGACATCCTGATGTTGGGTTTCCAAGTAAAGGTATGATTTTTTTTAATTAGGTAGGCCCCCTTCATTCTTTTCGAGGGTTCTATGCTTCTTGGGAGCTGTACAAGCGATAGTGGAATGTCCGGCGAAATCACAAATTGTATGAGTAACTTTCGGAAGGAGCTTGCCAACTTATTCCATATGTGGCGCCGAGTATATGGTGTCATTATAAAAGCAGTCACATTGTACAGCCATCACAACTGGTCTTTCCACGAGAAAGATGTTTACAGAGTATATGTTTGTGATCAAGGCTGTCTCGGAAGAGTTAGCGATGTGTGGTAGTAATACTGTCAGTAATGAATGAGCATGGCAACGTCCAGGATACCTACAGCTCGGGCAATATCATGATTAAGTGTAGAAGGCGAACATCGAGTGATGGGTGTTTATTGTGGCGATTCAAATCGCACTTCAAGATCCGTTAAAGAAATGTACGAAATCTTTCTGGGAAGGTTGTTTTCCAAGTTTGAGACCAAATGCTATGAATGTAGAAGTTAGAAATTAAGGTTTAGAATGGTGGTCGCTTGTACCTCGCTGTGTACGACTGAAGTACACATTTTTGAAACAGCACCCTACAATAATTCCACACTCTCTTTATACCGATTTGATGCTAGAGCTGGATGGTTTATACCAAAGGACAGTTAGCACTGGAAAATACGCATATATTAAGGATAGAACTGACAATCGTGTCTGTTTTTTTATACTTCAAATACAGAACCACAAAATTTACCAGCTGCCTTCAGCTGCTTGATCGCCTCTGAGTACCGCGCTAGCTGATCGTCAATTTTAAAGCGCTGGTAGGCCAACCGCAGTTCCATCTGGTCTCCATCGGTTATAGCTCGTAATTCGTTCAGGTTGGCCAGATATTCTTTCGGGTCCAACTGTGTACGTTGAGCCATGACTTGTGCTAGGTCTAGATCGTATGTGCCCAACGCGACACGATACAATTCAGGAGGAGTGGCAAAATATTGCAGATGTCTGACACCACTTTCCCAGCACGTCATATCACCGTCAGCTGAAAGAAATACAAACGTCGCAAACGTTAACGATGTATACATGTATATTATATATATATAAATCTAATCTGTTTGATAACGGGACCTAGAATGTGTTTGAAACGTTCACTGCTCAATGCGTGCCTCCTCTAATTACTTCAAATAGACATATATACATCCATCATTTCGTTACTGTTTGCAGGAAATTCTCTCAAGCACTTTCGGAGACGTGATTGCTCATTTGCAGATGAACAACAAACGGCTGGTCGATTTCAGTAAATGAAAAAGCAAGCACAACAGCTACGGCAAGTACAGGGAGACCATTTGTGTTGTATGTGTTACAGGTGCGTATGTGTACCGGAGCATATGTGGCGATGTCCGCTTTCTGGATTAACCGGAACCGAAAGAACAACTGTAATCACGCTACCACGAGGGATTCGTGTTACGCCACTAGTGTTTCCATTCACACATTTTGCGCTCAACCTAACCCGATGAAAACAAGGTCAACAGATGTATGACCAAAGACGTTTGTAATGCCGGTGACTCAGGCTAGTCAGCAAATAGAAGATCGAAGAAAAGGTCCCACATATCGGGGGTAAAAGTGATGGATATGCGTATGATAGGGTCTGCACTAAAAGACTTAGCATAAGCATATTAACACATACCTATGAAATCAAACATATGAACTTCAACATCGAACAACACATCCATTTCATCTTGTCAAGGTCAGCGGTACCATGCTGCTTGGTATAAGTGAAATAATATACAAGGCAGATGGTTCGCCAATATATGACCTGCAAAGACGCTCGGAGGGCTGAGCGAAGCACTTTTCCCTTATAGTCGGCTACTTCGAAATGTGGGTCTAATTCTACTGGATGTTCTACGTTTGTAGGTGCTCCCTGCAATAATGGAAATCGTGAACTATATACCCAAGTTTGAGAGCACACAAAGCATCCCACTCGCAAGACCTGCCTCTTTTCAAAATGACGGAGGTATGCCTGTTGGAGAACTGTTCGTTCTGTATTAGAAGGTGTCGAAAAGTGAGAAAGTTTTTCCGCACATAGGGAAATAGATGGTTGTGCCATTTTTGAAGGTCTATGGAAAGTGTGCACTAACCATTGAGGATTCAGACTGATTTCGGATGCATCTAATCTACATGTACCCGCCGGTATTCCTCACGTTAGCCAAAAATAGCGAAAAGCATTGTCAAGAGAAGTAGGCCGGACTGCGTGCTCGCCATGATTGCATAGCTCGAATCTCCATTTTCCGTCAGCTGCGCAAACACTGCTAAGTCAAATGATGCCCAAAAGCAATTATAATTACCAACACTAGGACAGTCTTCAACTGTGTGGATGATGAATTCCGTTGAAATTTCTTGTCGAAAAGTCAGGTATCTCATGGATATTTGTCCAATCTAGGAGTATCATAAGGTTGGAAAATAGATAAATCCAAGGTTTCTTCTCCAACAGCGGGATGTGCGAGAATTGTTCCATCTCTCTTTTTCTTTTCAATCTTACAACCGACGACATCTTCAACAAACATCTGTACGATCCCACAACTGATGGAAACTTAAACCATGCCGATGGCGATAGTACACAGCCCATCTAAAACACATTCCATTATCTGACGATTAGGCAGTCGAGAAACTGAGGTGATTCATGCTTTCAGAGTGTAAAGTGCCTCTTCAAGACTGGCGCGAACCATGCTCAAACTCACCTTGGATGTAGACAACCGAGATTCAGTCAAGTTTTTCTTACCTCCGAAGTGGTAACATAACTGGCGGTAGCACCAAAGGAGAAATGTCTCTATGTATCGCTAAAGTCTCGTTAACAGCAAAGGAGCAATGGAGATTCATGACCTCATGTGCTAGAAACAGATATCTTTCCTTAACGCGAGGTAGATTTACCATATTGGTTAAGATGGCTCAAATGTCACACATTTCAACGATGTATCTAACATATAGTTGGTTCGCATGCATGGATGTAATTTGGTGAAAACAGCGCGGTGACTAGCTTATAAAGAAGCTTGTGAGTAATGAAGACCTCGATATTCAGTTTGGCCTCTGTGGGTTTTAATCAGACTTCTGGGTGATTGTCACTGTGTAAAAACGCTGAAGGACATTACTGTGGTCAGTGACAAGGAGGTTGTTATGCCTTTTGTGTAGACATTTTTGGTTGTCATTACAAAACGTTTTCCTGATAAAAAGAGAAAAATAACACAATCGCGTGTAGCGGCAAACCGAAAAAAAGTGTATTCGTTTGTTCTCGTTGGATAGGTTCGTCATTTCCCTCAGTTTATTCCAATTATGTTTGTACAAACTGTAATCATTTTATGATGTTGAATTGGCACTCATCAAACAAGTGTACAAATGATCGCAGTGAAGGTGGATCGATAGATAAAACACACGAGCGGAACGCTAACAGAAAGTGCTTGCAATAGAGAGAATAGTTGACACTCAGATGAAACATGTTGCCTACAGATTCAATATTCAGTTCCGCTGTCAAACACGTATACAAATGGAATTCAGATCATGCTAAGACGTCCAAAAGAGTAAAACTCACCACGGAATTTTTCTAACAGCAGCAGAGCATTGTGCAGCTCTGAGGGACGCTTTTTGGCATAGCATGTCAGGATCGTTAGAATATAACTAAAATCAAGAACAGATGAGAATTCTGTAAGAATATATGCTAAAATCATACACAAACGTGTTTATTTCAAAGGGAAGACGATTATTAATGACCAGAAAAGCTAGTAAGTGGGCATTTACCTGCTAACAAATTCCAAACAGTGATTACTTTACACTCCAAGGGCGAACTAGTTAGAAGCCAGACAAAATCGATCGTTTGGTGAGGATAACCCCACTAGAGAGTGTTATGTAGGCTTTCAACGTTTCATTAGCCACAAGCAGTTGGAATTAGTGTCATGAAAGAATGGATAATATGGTGAAGTAGAAAACGCATTCAAAGGCTCACAATACAAAAGTCACTGCTCATGATTTTTCGCCGATGATATTGTCACCAGCTAAACGTGTAAGTCGTTTTTTGGCATTGATTGACAGGTCGAAAGCACCTTTGTGATGCACGATATGAGAACGGACTTACCAGGATTGAATAAAGATAATGTGTCGGCCACCAGACCGTCACCATCGGCCTCATCCGATGCAAACAAAAACGAAGAACACAGCGAATGAAAGTCAGATGTGCGTAACATCTTGGATCAAGTTGGTTTGAAATAAACACAGTGTCATATGAATTTTCACCCATACTCACCGTCTGTCGTTGGCCATCTCACTGAGCAGTGCATCACACACAGAATTAACCTTTGACGTCGTTTGGGTGGGTCCCAGTCGGTACACATTTCTTTCTGAGAGACCCCCTCGATAAAGCTGAGCAACGGGGCTGCCGTAGAATGTTCCGTACATTGCTTTACAGACGTCGTCTTCACTAGGATTGGAAAATTAGGTTGACATAGGAGACTCTTTACAGATCAGGATAGTGTTAAACAACAGGATCTTATGCTTACACAAGTTCCGAGACGAATAATGTGAGCAGATCGGTGCACTCAACTTGTTCCAGCAAGTTGTTCAAATTCTGTCGAAACAAGACAGGACTGTGATCGTGCAGCAAGTTAAAATTGACGCGATGGCGACGCATAAACACCAGTGCTTCGGCATACTTGAGGCTAGGAAAGGTACAAAATGAAGGAACAACTGAAGTCGTCATATAGGGTCGAACAGAAATCTAATATGCGCATATGAAGAAAGGTGTCGAGAGAAGAATGATACCAAAAAGTCAGACTACCGTTTCTAGTTAAATCCACATGTATCAACCATTGTGAATGTATCAAACGAGTACTGTGACGAATGATGAAGAAAACAGAAAAGTATATAGAAAAGAGAACAGAAAACACGAGGTCATAGTCAAACGGCTGAATGAGCTTTGATTCCGTTTGCTATGATTACGTGTCTGACCGCAGATGAACACCGTCGTTTAAACACCAGCCAAGACGTCATCATCATCGTCCTAGACAACAATACACCAGTGGTGCTCACCGACGCGTAATCGCCACACACAAACATGGGGGAGAAAAGTAAATCATGAACAGGAAGACAGAAGGAAAAACAGAGGGTACGAGAGAGACCAAATTACTAAAAACAGTTACGTCTATATTCGAACATTTAGCATCATGATGCTTATACCTTGCAAACAAACAACCAAGCTGTAAGTGAAATTAAGGCATCATCACCAAGACAGCCTCCAAACAGCGTTCACTATCCTGCGTCATTAAATACACTCACTCCACAGACAACTCGATTAGCCGTCATCTCACCTAAAGTCTTCAGCCATTGACTCTGTGAGTCGCGACGTCCCCAGCTCGGGAGGTGAACCCGGCCTGCGGTGGGCAACCCCTGTGTAGATGACTTCATTTCTCTACGTCAAGTCATCCTCTGTCTACTTCGAACCTTACGCCAGTCGGTCGCAGCGTAAGCGAAGTGTTCGTTGTGGCAGACAACTCTAGCTGGTGTCATTTAATACATGATCTAATCATCTAAATCTGTGAAAATGTTAGCAGTAAACTGGAGAACTCGTTTGACCATCAGTGCTGAACAACCGCTTCTTAACCTCCTCGCCCGATGCGAGCGATTGAATGCAGACAGCGGGGATCAAATACGCGAGGACAGTTTATGTCTTCGAGCCTGATGGATGGATGTCAAGGGCTCAATCCTCGAAAACACATCAGGTGCTAATCACAGGACGGCTGCTGTCAATGCAGCCCGGTCAGGTGTATAGTGTATGGAATGGCAAATCTTTATCCAGCAATCCTAAATCACGATTTGCATTCCGTTTTCCAATCAAGACTAGTTGGGAAGAAGCAGTTTTTTCCCCAAAAATTCGCTTTGTTTGAAGAGAAAATTGGATTTTTCACTTCTGGCAATTTAAACGATTGCCATTATGTTCGAATATCATCTTTGACTTCTGCCCCTGATTGGTCCGTTGAGTAGCCCAGTTCCAAGACCACTCAAAACCCATAACTACAGCGGTTGTACACTACTGTTTCACCTTTGGGTTGGACATCAAATAGAGCTCGTTTGAAGACCGTCTTTCTCCTCGCTTAGTGTGTGTGTGTGGGGGGTCTGAGTAACAACAGTTGTGTTCCAATACTTGCGCTTTGGTTTTCGTTGCGTTCCGTCCGTGATCGAAATACTACCCGTGGTACTCATGCTCATTCCTGTCTTCTTCTTCCAGATTATCGTAACAAGACTGGTGTATTGCGAAGTCTTTCGGAAAGAATTCGGCCAAATTTTCAATTCACGCATGCACGCTTTCTACGGAAGCCTCTCATTAACCCCAGTCGACAAGAAGAAAGTAACTTCAAGCACAGAAAATATTATGGGCTCAACGCCGGTGACAAGTTCAAATTAGTTTCAGAAAAAATGGCGTTATCGACAGATGGAATAAGTGGATCACCTTCTGGTCAATCTGCTAGTTCAAAAAACTTATGTTCACTAAACTGTTATACGTGGTATGGAAGTATAGAAGTAGACATAACAAGTCAAAATGTATATAGACAGACTTGTGGTCCCATTGTGCTGAATGTAATGAGAAGAATGATTAACTTACTTGTCTAACAAATTTGCCAAATGGGAAAGAACCAGAGCCCGGGGATGCACCTGTTCCAAATTACCTCTTGCAGCTTGCAGTACAACCTTGGAATCAACGGGATCCGCGCTGACCAGCACCGTGCCGGTCTCTATCGGGTGCAAATAATCGTTGTACCAAGACTGAGCTTGTTGTTGTTGTGGAATTCGGGAGATCGATTGAGCGGAGTTCAGCAACTCAGATGGGATAGTGAGTCGAGAGGTGAGCTCTATAAACGAAACGAATGAGTCAGTGTACGCCGTTCAACAAATTAAACCAGGTAGCTCATTAGAGAGAATTAGCATTAATATATGTACCAGATACTCAAATGACCCAATTTCACGTGTACCAAGCACAAATGTTTTTTGATCTAGCGGTAACCGGGTGAAGCACGAAGGAATTAGACTAAACAACAGAAAATATTTAATGAGAAGATGGAAATAACGGAGGTCATTGCTTATAACTGAAGGTCACACGACTTAACTAATCCAGTCAAAAAGACTGACTGTTTTAGAGACATATGTAGTCTGATTCGACTTGAATACGTGGACCCCACGTTCATCCCCAACACCCGATACTGTAAGATAATGCACAAAAGATCCTTGAACCCCATCGACAATGCACCCCGTTTAATAAAACAGGATGTCAACCCCGTACACAACGAAGCTTAAATTCCGATGTAAGGCGTGGTACCGTCCAGATGTGTCTTTGAATAATTTTTCATCCCATGAGCTAAATACTCCGAGATGGCTCATGATTTCCCTGTGTTATCCGTGATTCTCCTTCCCATTTAAGGGAAAGATCAATTACCGAAGGTACTCCAGTACATTACGTCGAACGTTTTACTAATTGTCTCCGATTTGTTCCTCCGCTACAACATGATAGCTTGAACAACTATACGGTTTTACAACCCACTTTTACACTGGCGAACAATTTAAAACAAGTAAGCCACTAGCAAGAGATATCGAGTACATACGACAAAAATATCTTCACTTCCTACCCCTGTTCGACCGTGAAGTGAACGATGAAAGTTGCAACAGGTGCTCCAGAAAACTAACCGCACGCTGAGTGTACTGACTGAATCGGACGACTGTAGTGTTCGCTCTGTTCGTCCATTGAAAAGCAACTGCGTAGTATGAACAATGTGTAACTAACTCAAGCTCATGAAGGCCAATGGATTCCATGGTTATATGCTAGATCAGACACCATGAGGACTAATCTATACAATCGGTTCAAGTCGCAACATCACATCATGCAGCATAAAACAGATGTTAAAAAAACATGTTGCAAGTCTGTGCAGCATCAACCGATGAGAACGAGTTAGGACCATAACGATTACGTAAGAGCAGCAAAGCTATCTGAGATTTAGAGGCCAAATCATAAATAGCAGGATGTCACTGTAAACAATGGTTTCCATCCCGTTTCTCTTAACCGTTATACGCGTCAATACTTGTAGCTACAGAACGTTGACCTTCTGGATTGTCCTTAAGTCAGCGAGAATGCGGGGTCCACTTTCCTAGCTTTCCAATAACCACTAAAAATATCTCGAACCAGATTGATGAACAGCTACCTGTGCCCTGGTGTTTAACTGTTTGTTGAGCTTGACATTCAAATTGGAAAAGTATCAAACACAAAGGTCATTTACCTAAATTACTAAATTCACCAAGTTTCTCGAATAGCAAAAGGCCAGCTGCCTGCGATGTAACTTATTCACAGTACACTTTCTTTCCAGATAAACACAGCGTTACGCTAGAATCCCATATGGTTAAACATGAGTATCAAGAAAGAAGAACTCACCGGTCATACAAACTTCCACATTAGCACAAACTGTCGCGTCAAACTGCGTCGGCACGCAGACCAGCAATTTCCGCATGCTAGTGACCAGAAGGTAATTAGGTAATACAAGGATAGAGGAACACAACTCTATCAGCAATGCAGCCGGTTTTGATTGTCTCACGAGAGTCGGGGTTTGGACCAGCTCGGAAGAGACAGGAATACAGATACCATATAGCCGATGCGAAGGTTGATGCAAACCCAGAAGAAAAGATCGTGTAGGAGTGCAGATAGTGGACAGCTGAGTTGTTTTCGTAGAAACTGTTGTGGCCGACCTCCGAGGAGTCACGGTGGTGAAGGTAACAGCAACCAGCTGCTCGCAAGCCAACGGGAAGCGGAGAATACAATCGGCGGTATACGATGATAGTTCATGGAAAACGGGCTTATTGTCTTCAATTTCAACGCTGGGTACAATGTGGCATTCTTGAGAGACTGAACAAAAAAACAAACCGGTCGAAAAGACAGACAATAATGAAAAATAGGATCACCAGCATTTCAGGTTGAACACCACCCGCATCTGATCTCAGCTTTTGCACCGAGAAAAACTTTTCACTTGGCCTCCATTTGAAAAAAAGCATGCTCGAATTTTATTTTTGTCCCAACTCGTGAATAGCACATAATTTTGTCCCGACTGTGAGTTCGACCCCGGTGCTTGTGCTTGTGAGGCTACAGTGTTGACCGCCATGGCACGTATATTACAAACAAGTAAAACTGAACACTCAGATGTGATGATTCGACAACCTGTCGCGCTACAAATCATTTCAGCTAACGCTTTAACATAAGCGCAGCTAACGATCTACTATCCCCGTTGTATACAGCTGAGGGAGGGGGTTGAAGAGTATCCAGTGGTCACATACGTTTGGCATGTCAAACGTTGTGATGTAAATGCTGGAAGTCATACTCTGTGTAGTCAGAAAAAGATCATGATCCAGGTGTATTGCAAAACAACATGCTACAGTTTCATATGTTATTGGTATATCACAGATATTTTTCGACGTGATGGGGTAAAGTTGAATTGTGCCTTCACCATCAGTCCAAAAGCATAGGGAATAAACGGAACTGATGACAAAACAAAGATACCTGTTAACTTAGACGGCGATTGAGTTTTAAACAAAGGTTCGCGGTGACGCCAAGGTGATATAGGTAGGAGAGAAAAAACAGGGGTGCCCGAGGGGAGAAGTTGCTCACCGATCAATTTTTCAATGCTGTAGATCACCACACACCCATTTGTGAGCTGCACACATAGACGGTGCTCATCGATGGACAGGCAAAGACCGCAGATTCGAAGTGACGAATCACGGGGATTTGAGTGGTCAGTAGACGGTTTCGATATGCTGGAACCGACTGCAAGTAGCCAACTAAACAATCGAGAGCAGAAATCAGACTGAGTAGTTCAAATTTTCCGATAGTGTAAGGATGATACACTCACCCTGGAAAAATGCGCCCGGGTACAGTAAATAATATCAAATTTGGTTTACGGAAGGCAAAGCGATAAAGATCAGAACGGACATTCGTGACGAGAACACTTGAGCAGACCGTCGCTTTAAACAAGAAAACCTTGAAAAAAATCGGGCAACCACAGGGAATGTTACACAGACAAATTAATCATTATAAAAATAGACGACAGTGGACTAACCTCGATGATAATGAGGAGAGTACCGAAACTCACACTGCCGACCTACACGCACAAACGTTTCTAGTCTGTTCGCCATTGTTTGAACGACATCTGTAAGTCTGATATGTTTCCTGCGTGTTACTTTCACGTCGAAAAGGACTTACTAATGAGACAAACAATCAGTTTCTATTGACATTTTTATGTACAGAAAGTCGTTACTTATGAGTAGTAAATGAGACACCATCAAAAGAGGATCTGCAACATATCACAACGGTTATTTTCGGAAATGAAACCAGGAAACAATACCCAAGATAGTTGGGAAACTGATTATAAATATCACCATTCGTACGAAATAACCCCTAGTGATAAGTAGCTCATGAGATTCTGCACGATGAAGACTGTAATACAATTTGAAGACAAACGAACACATTCCCGTGGTTCACTCAAAGTAGAAAGGAAAACAAGTGTGTTACAAGAGCTGAGTTAAATTAGGCAAGGTGTACAACTATCTTTTTTATGTCTGAAGTAAAATGGTGTAGACGTATGTTGCTATTATCCATAGGTAACAAGCTAAACACCGTACACATCTGATCACAACTTCCACACATCCATAGACTTTCCAGTCAGCTGATAAACAGATTGGGAATAACACAACGTTACGAGCAAGTTGTAATCGATTACAACACTCCTGAGGAAGGCCACCCGAGGTGGTTGAAACGTAGAGTATTACAACTTGCTCGTAACGTTGTGTTATTCCCAACCTGTTTATCAATAACATGTTAAACACGATGCCCAAACTGTTCAACTTCATTCGCACTAAATTTGGTGCGGATATCTTACAATTGATTTCGAGTCAGCTCTTTGTCAAAAAAAGCACCAGACTCAAGTTTCGTTTTCCTTGGAGCTCATCAGTAGTGCATATTTTGCCACAACCGGCATTCAAACTATGACGATACTTTCGTGAGGCAACACTGTTGACAGCTCTGCCATTGAAGTTACATTAGGCACTATCGAGTTATTATGTGCAAACACGGCCACATTCGTTTGTGGGTAACGAGTTCGAGGCGATTAGGTAATCTGAGCATTACTCGCGGGCGAATATGGCTGGACGATTATATATGACAATCCACTCGTGTCTAATGTGAGATTAGTGGCACGGCTGCTTCAGGAAAACGTGACCAGAGTTCTAACCACGACTGTGGCAAGGATATGCACTTCTGATGAACTCTGAAAAGATTGAAACTCGAGTGCGGTGTACGTTTTCGAACGGGACAGCCTAAAAAGCCTATGGGAACGTAAACAGCCGCGTTCAATTTTGGGTGATGAGGTTGTATTAACCGTAATCTCCCATCCCACACCAGTGATCAGAATATGGCTCACTAAGATAATTTTTGTGATTCCAGCTTGAAGAGAAATCCTAGTCGTGGGGCCATCCACTGGAGTTAGCAAAACTGTTACTGTCTCCTCTCGAGGCCATCGGACAAGGTGAACGTTACGCACAGGCGAATGTGACTGAGTGTTTGCATATAACTCAGCCGTGCCTAATATGACGTCAGTGGTGTGCTGGTCAACACGGTTGCTTCATGCAAGCACGACCGGAGTCCAAATCCCTGCCGTGACAAGACTATGCACTACCGAAGAGCTCTACCTAGTCTGGCTGGAAAGTCCATTTGCGTGCGACAACTGCGCGATGTTAATTTATACAACTTCACTTAATTTGACTTGAATAGCACAACAGAGTTTGGTGATGGGTGACTCACCTGACACGAGTAGTCGACAAATCGGACAAATCCCAATTGACCAATCCGACCAGCTGACCAGCACAGGCGACGAAAACAAACTGTGAGCAGCTGAGCCAACAAAAGTGGCTCAGCTCCTTTCCCCCGCAGACGGGTACATGAGACCAACGTGACAGGATTTCGTTCACACGATGGTTCTCCCTTGGGCACGTTGTATCGAGCAAACTAAACACGTTAATGAAAGTCAACAAACACTAACAATGGATACAAACAAGGACGACAATAGGTTGAATGAACCGAATGATCACTTTAAAAATGGGGTCTGCTTGAGGGCCCACCGTACACATAACAGTGACTCAAGTTAGGTGGAGAGAACACAGCAAACTAGGAATGATCATCTTTAGGTAACTACATATATATGTATATATATGCATAACCTAAAAACCATACAAGTGGCAAACGTGCCACAATATGAGAAAAAAAGCAATGCGTATGATGGAGGGGGAAACAAATGTGGAGAGAAAAAGAAAGTTACAATGATGTACACAGGGACTCACAACACGGGCTTCATTGGCTTCTGTTCTTCTCCATACCAAACAGCGTCCTCAACCAAAAGTATTCAGTGTTCTTCGGACCCCGGCCAGGAGACCAAGAGCACTCTATTGAAGCTAGTTTCAGGGTGAGTATCTTCATGCCTCAAACCCAAATCATAGGCTGACTTCCGGGCTACAGCTTCGAGCCTAACCCACCATTCGCAAACAAGGCACAATGTAGCAGACGGTGAGTTGGCATGTGAGACGAGACGAATATGATTAACAGTCGACACAGTTTATCCGTTTCGATGATATGTCGACGAGCTTAACTAGTCCTGATACAGTGTTCCACCAAACATCGTTAACTCTTCGGAGACACCGATAGTCGGGATTAGATAATCTGTGAATATCCTCCGCACGAATCCACCACGTTTACCAGCCGTACAGTAGGAATGCCTTTATGGTGGCACGATACATAAGGAATTTCACAATGACTAAGATCGTGCCGACGCCACGGATGACGTGAGTTCGTAAAGGCCTTCCGATCTTTTGTTACGCGATTTTTGATCTCATTAGACTTTTCTCAAGGGCTGATACAATTCACAAGATACGCAAACTCCTCATCCATCTCCAACAGCAAAGTGCTTCCAGAGTAAATGTAAAGGCCAAACTAACCAACTGAAGCCTGTAATCTGTCTAAAATGCTCTGGGCCCCTACAGATTGGGGCGATGTCGTCTGCATACTCCATATTTCGAATTCCAGTGCCTGAGGGTAAATCCACAGCATCATATTCGCAGTTTGTCAGGGTACACTATAGGATCTCGTCTGCTGCAATGTTTAATAAGAAGGGGGAGGCTGGAAAGCCCGACCGCAACCCACGAGCAACAGCCACAGCGGCAGCGACAAGTCAGTGGTTGATATGACCCGAAGAACGTCTGAACTGGAAAGCACATCACATTATCGAAGTCGACCCAGTTAAAGGACGAAGACAAAATCTTGAAGGTTTAGTCAATAAGATGGGAATAAGACGAGTGCATACACCACCTGTTGGATATGATCGGTATGGTGTGTGATTTCAAGGTAAACGGCACAGCTGAGTCCACATAATTTAGCTTGCTTGCAGAAATCATCAAACGATGAGACCAGCTGAATTGTTCCGCAAATTGTTCAGCACATCTGTCAAACCCGTGACTGGTTTGTGGAAAGTGAATTGAGATTTTAAATATGGTCTGGCTCACACCAAGCTGACGACCAACACAACTGCGAATCAGGAAACGTAGCAAATTGCTACTCGCGGATAAAAAGGCTTGCTCTATCTAATGTGATTATTCCACTGTGTGATGCTAACGGTCATCACTCTAGATTTGAGCGGGCTTGTGTTTAAGATCTCGACGCTGGATGTCCTATTCAGAGCAAGGTGGAATCCGGGCGACAAATGTTCACAGGGTTCGACGATGCGACAGAAAGCCAGATCTGTCACACATAAACCATTTCTACTGAACACACTCATTCACATTGGGACTCCACGGCTGCTGTGAGTTGTCCAGTTTGCACTAAGTTTCATTAACTGACTTACACTGGGAAATTTACTAACTAGTGTCTCATAACAAGCGTTTAATCCAGTTCCAATCACGTCCAGGTTAATTACTACCCTTGTATTACGTCGGCTCACTATACACGGGGAAATTCAGATAAGTGAAAAGCAGACAGAAGTCTGATCTGGTGGAGGACATACCAAACGTTTGTCCTGAGAAGGTTTTTGTTGCACCAGCATTTTATAGGGAGCAGACAATCGTGATACTTTTAGAACCAAAAGCCGCTTTCAACTCGGTTGTTAGTACTGTTTTCTGGAACTTTCTCCTTCGCAAATGAGAACCCGCGAAACACGAATCCGTTAGGCTCATTGAATACTCACTGTATGCCCACTGTGCGAAAAGGATGGTAGGTTGTGGACAACCGTTTCAGATGTTCGATTTCTCCTTCGCAACCAATTTAATCACGTGCAAGACTCCGGAGGGTGTACCTCAGAAATCCAATTGCTTAGGTGTAAAGCTTCTTTCTGGTGCTAGGTTCATCGACATGGAATACGTGGATGACAGTGTCCTGCATAGCCCCTCTGCCAAAGATACGCAAACCGTGTTAAACAAAGTTAACGATTAGGTCGCCTTGCACGAAATGCACCTAGCACCTTTGAAGTTCTGCTTCAGAACTGGAGAATTCCCATGCTAACGTTCTTTATTGCAGGTGCTTCTCTTGAAACTGCTCGCGTTATCTATGCCAACCTGCGTCATCTGTCGTATCGAAATAATGTGGGGGTTGCCGTTGAAGGAGAAAGTGCATGTTGTGTAACATGCAGCGCCGCCTGTGAGTAGCACAGTGCGAACCAAATGCGCAGAAGCTAAAAGGTAAGACCTAATGCAAAGAAGACTGGAAGTTGGAAACGATTACCGAAAACATGCGTATGCACAACGTGGGACGTGTCACCGAAGGGAATACCAATGCACTTCGGCAAGGAATGTGGATATACGTCAGCCGTGCAAAATAGTCTGCTTTCGTTGTTCTGGATTTCCACATACTTGTAACGGCTGTAACTTAATAAACAAATTTTCAGGCCAAGGGTCTCTCATAATCACAACAACGCTTTTGCGTGTTCCACAGAGGTGCCAACAGACTTGCTGCATTTGACAATCGCTGTCTCTGCCAGTTAACCCGCATCAGGTGGAATATTCGAGCTAACAACACAGGCGTTCTCCAGAGCGTGTTTCCGAATACTCGGAATACGCGACCTGTTGGTCAAATAATTAGGCTGCATAATCTACGAAGGCTGGGTCACTTAATCCACGTACGCGTTTACCGCACCACAGTAATTATTGAGAACACCAACAGTTGGACAAATCCGTGTAGCGGTCAAGTGACGAAGTGGTAACCACGAAATAGGAACATCCTGACTAGTCCGCTGAACAAAATGAAGAGGTGCCGCTATCCGTATGGATATTTCGTGGTAATTTTAAGCTTCAATTAAAAACACTAACTGAGATAATAGGGTGCCGAAGCCACAACATACTTGGTCACTCTACTTGGTCTTATTGGATTCATTTGCCTTCTTTTTCCTCAATTTTTTAGGATACTCCAAATGGGGAGAGGCAGATGGAGCGACAACACATTTAAGCCAGGGTCATGGATTTCATGAGTGAACTAATAAGTGTATGTTGTATGTTTCAAAGATGTAGGCCATAATGGTAACCGTTGGTTTTTTATGGGGACGGTTAGGGTTTCGAGATAGATTACCACTTGTGGATGGAGACCTTATCCGAAATAGCGCGAAATCCGAGATGATGACGTTTCAAATGTGAGAACTTGTGTGCCTGGTGATTTGCCGTGATTTTCGCGGTGCCTAAATCGCCTGCATTGTAAACATCAGAACCATGCACGCATTGGCTAAATGATTTAGTGGCCCGCCAACGCTGCAAAACAGGCATCTCCATTCGGTGTACAGAGACTACGAAGCGTGCACATATGCTTAATGAAACGAGAAAAGGGAACGACCACGCTCATTGCCACTCACTGTACTTAGTTATTTCCCCAGTGAACCGTTAACGGTGTGGTATTTAGTTGGTACCAACCGGTCTTAAGCATTAGCTTGAAACCTGGTAAACGATTTATAACAAAGCATTTTGTGCCATACATTTTCGTCGGATCACGACACAAACGCAGTTCATTCACACTTGCACACGAAAACTCACTTTATGGCGTGAACATACCGCGGCCAAGGAATCACATTCTGTGCCCCAGTTATCCACTCAGCCTCCATCAAAACATCGTTCGCACAATCGAATCGTTCGTTCCTTTGTGGGCCTGGTGTTCCACACTGGAGACCGACAGCAAATAAACGTGCGGGGAAATCTGCGGACTCCAGTTGAACGAGTATCGTAACCACATTTGACTCACGCTGTACAACCCAAGGACCAGGAAATGAAACAGCCGCTATCTTACTGAACAAGTTGGGGAAGCCAGTCGGCTGTTTAAACGTCAATCGCGAGGCACACATTGGTGGGGGGATAATCGAATGGGCCATCGCTGTTAGCTGAATGTGTTCTTTGGTAGAACGAAGCAAAAACACAAGTGATAGACAAAGTGAGGTTAGTGATGACTAAGACAGTCGTTGCTAACATGAAGCTGAGCATCCCAGAGAATACTGGAAGGTATCACACCAAAACTTAACCTTGCGTAACCTTAAAGTACCTCACGAGCAGTTGTGTCTTGGCACTAAATCAAAACATCCACACAAAAACCAGCAACTTACTCAGTGAAGTGGTCAGATCGGTCCTAATGAGATGAATACCTACCAGTTTAGTTAACAGCCAGAGAGTTACTAAAACAGGCTCAGATACCAACCAAACGAAAAGAACTTCGGTCCGTTGTCCCATCATAAAATAGCATCGACGTTTGACAGGGCACCAATATACGTGGCTAATTATTCTCAAACACAAGGTGCAAGATACGGACCCAACTGAATGATGTTCATTCTGGTAATGCTTTACATCTAGCCTGTTCCAGAAAGTCACCAGACTTTAAGAGGTGCTCGAACGATAACATGGCATCAACAATTATACTAATGCCTATCACATATGACTTGAAAGCTACTTCAGTAAAATATGCCATATAATTCTTTTTTTGTAGGTTCAAACGTTGGCTAAGGATCACTGCCTTTGAAAGTTAGCAGCATCACCTCTACTAGAAAGCGGTGGGGACATGAAGGGATAATAACGGGGAACTACATAGGACGGGCGGGGTGGTGAAAGACCTGTCAAATTAATGATTCTTTTAAGTGACATTCCACCTGATTTTGACACGGTTGCATTACTCTCAGCCATCGCATCTGCCCGCAGACACACAGGAGGTCATAAAGTGCAGTACGTTAAATAATATACTTGACTGCCGATGTTCTGATACCAGTGTTCATATCATGCATAGCAACTAAGAGAGGCAACAAGGTGGTGCTTATGAGGCCAAGTCAGCGATCAGTTGAAGAGGTTTTGGAACCAATAGTATATGCAATTTGCCGTTTACTCATTGACACGGCACCAGGTACATAACCGAAAGAAA
Organism: Paragonimus westermani; assembly: GCA_008508345.1. Lineage (NCBI taxonomy): Eukaryota > Metazoa > Platyhelminthes > Trematoda > Plagiorchiida > Troglotrematidae > Paragonimus > Paragonimus westermani. Next base: position 65,406 of record QNGE01003537.1, read on the forward strand.
AACGTCCTTAAATTTCAAATTAAAAAAATTAATCAACCGAGAGGAACCAGATTGGATTCACCTCCGTCAATGGACGCCACAAAACCAGGAGATCGGAATTCTTCGTGCAGACGAGAACAGGACTCGATAGCCATACATTCGTTGCGGTCGTAAGCGGCCGAAAAACTCCAGCATCGGATTACTGTCCCCGTGAGATCAGGCCTGTCTTTGACACGCGTGGCATTTGCGACGTGTAGCGCGAACACGCCACTGCGTGGGGCACCGACAGCCCAAGTAAACGTGACCGGACATCCAGGGAGTAAGTCATCGTCCAGTGATGTACTGGTATGGTCAACCAGAAGCTCTCTCTTGACAGACCAATGGTAGTTGGAACATGTGAGCAGACGAACTTCGGTGGAAAACAAATGAATCAAACCTCGGTAGGTAGATCACATAAAATTGAAGTTTTAAGAAAACAGATAATGATGTACATCGGCTGGCCTCATCCACATAGTCCAATTTGAATTTCACAATCGATCATTGAACTTTTAACATTTTTGAATTGTAAATCAATGAGGTGAGAGATCTAACAGACAATTTGTTTTAGTATAAGCATGTAAAAAACAACGTGGAAAATCATGTGCTAACAAGAAACAAGATGACGTATTGATCAGGCCTTAAGCATGGTAAAATCGTCCATCACCTACTGAAAGAAAGACAAGTGTGCGGCTGTTCAACCGTTGAGGTGCACAGCACGGCCAACACATCCCCATGCTCGTCAAATGCCATGTTGTGTACACGGAACATTGACTCGATACTTTCATCCAATAGTTGGAATTCACCATGGCGTTCCGCGTTGATCTCAAAGAAGATCACGTCAAGACCACGTTTTGGTCGTCGTTGAATCGCCGTGATCAGCTGAATTCGCGGGCTGCATGTGCCGACGAAGGGATGTGTGAAACGAAAATTTTCATTGAGGTAAGCCAAAACTCACTTGAACTCAAACCACATAATAGTGACACACGCAGGTTGAGTAATTACATGGAAGATCAAATGATGATAATATAGCTTAATATAGGAGAGAACATTCTGAAGAGAAAGTACAAGCAAAGGCTAGTTTAACTGGGACGTCAATATCAATCAGTAAGGACAGCGGTCACCTTCAGCTTTCCAGTCAGCTATTTGAAAAAAAAGTTTCATTCACTGTTGAGACCGTCTTTTGTAAGCCTTAAAACGAAAGTTCCTTTTAGGGGTAACAACAATGTATCACATGAAATCTATTTTATGTCCAAGCCCAACCAGATGTATTCGCACTGACGATCGGAGGGTAGAATCATCATTTCAGTGATTGCTTATGAGTGCACATCACGTACGGTGTAAAAGTGGTGGCCACGTTGAAACTACACGTCAAAAGTGGAGGGTTTAACTAACCACTGTGGTTGCGATGTAATTTCCGGAGTATACGGGCAAAGAAAATAAGCGTCCATTGATTAGGTTACAGTAGCTGTCGGTGACCAGAGGCCTGTGGTCAACAAGTGAAATATCATAACTACTGCTAACGGTGTTCGAACCGTAGACTCACGTCTCCGATGAGCAGCATACATCAAGCTCCAGACGAAAGAATACTTGACAGATCAGTTTGCTGAACGACTTGTCAGAGAGTGTGGAGATCGAAGGCGCGAATGTTTATCAATCGTCTTGGCCTGGGAAAATAATTATCAACCGAATTCGCAGAGAACAGGGAAAATAGAGTCAGAAAGTTGTGGTTCATGAATAATGTCACTGTTGGGAGAACGATAACTTCTGGTACCTCCTGGTCGTTTATGTCCCGGAAGGGAGTTGACTTGAGGAATCCCACCCCAAGTCTCTGGCTCAGAAGTCTGACTTGCCGGGCAACGGGACACAGCGTTTCCTTGGGCGACCCTACACGGGACCAGTGACTCACGAGTCTGATTCATTTGACAATGAGGGACTTGCCCAGCCCGGAGAGCGCAGTAAAGGGTACTTTTATTTCTGGTTCTGATCACTGCTGCTACATAAGGCTGTAGAATGAAACTGGATTTCTTTCGACCGTATTGGATAGCACACCGACGGTCACAGTCAACCGTTGGATGATTGGAATGATCTATGTTTGAGGCTACCTTTTCTAACCCCTTTATTCCTGACAAGGAACACAGTTATGCCGGGACTATAAAAATAGTTCTGCTGTATGCCCATAGAACCGTGTCACTTTACGTAAGTGCTCGTACGCGGCATGCGATGCGAAATACAATCCTGTGAGTGCATCTGCTTTTCGCCTAATTGAATCCCTTTAGCATCTGTGACAAGGAGGCACCTGGTAAGATCGAAGTCATGGTCAGCACAATCCTCGGATCGATGCAATGCACAAGCGCCACCAGCAAATCAAAGCACCAGAACAATTCAGATAGGAAAATACTGTAAGGATCGGCATAAGGAGCCACAACAGTTCGTTCATTATCGTAACCAAGTCAGCTGCTTAAATCGGAACAATTTTGTATGCATTCTGACCACAACATTCGATTATCATAAGTACAAAGCCGATGTGAATTTTTAGGAAACTAACCCGATTTATCAGTTTGCCTAAAAAAACATTCTAGGTAAGGTGCTCAGTTACTCACAACAGCATTTAATCAGCTGTCATGTACTGCATGGTGATATGTGCTAATTACAGGTTCGAAAGGGTGTGGTTGGACTTAACAGCAGCTATCCAGGCACACTTTCGTTCTTGACAGGCCTTCATCTTGCCGAGATTCTTGTAGTTAGTCTTTCTCAATTTATTTTACCGAAACCAGTGTATTCTGAATGGATTATCCTTTTAAACCGGTTGCCAAGCTTCTTCCAACTAATGCCTCTAATACGAATCGTATAAATAGGCTATCAGTTTTTCACCTTATATTGTCACTAGCTAATTTCGACTGAATAGCTGACAAAGCAGCCTTGATTTGCTTTATAATTTCCTGAAACTTCTTTACAGTAATTGAACAAACCGCATGGATCCGACCGACGCTGGTGAACAATATCTGATTAAATATTAATCTGAAGCTACGCATCAACCATGACTAACAGAAAAAATCGCTCGGAGTTTTCCATACTGAACCCATACTATTGAAACACAAACCAGCACAAAAGATGCAAAATTAAAAGTAAGTTGAAATATCCAATTATACAAGTCTAATGAATGAAAACGTATCCAACGCTTAAATATGGCCAAATGGACCGTTATGTATAACATACCGCCAACAAAGTCCTGGTTCCCAATGGTTCAAAGTATCCGAGGTGGAAAAAAGTTCACCGGAGTCGGTAAACACACGAAAACGCCTGCGATGTTGCACAGTCGAATCAGACCAAGATACAACAAAATACTGACCATCATCGCGCCAGGCCAACTCATATTGTTCATCTGTTGGTGCACAGTCCACAACCGAGGCAGGCTAGTTGAGAATGGAAGTTTGCTGGATTAGAGACTTGTTTGGACTTAGATCAGCGAGTCTATAATCAAACAAACCAATGAAATCATGCGATGGGTTTTTGGGCAAACATGCAGCCCATCTGGGAGTTTCCACTATACAGTTAGAATACTGGAAGACAGTTATCGGATGACTTAGACACCTGGTTTGAAAATGTGATGCTGTTTGGAAGATTCAGTTAGAGATAGTTCATCAGGTGACATCACGAACTTCGAAGTTAAGTACCACACATTGGACTCCTGAAGTGAATCTAGAGTAGAACACGAACATGTCGAACAGTTCCATAAAGCAAGCCGAATTTGGCAAAAGAAAACACTGGATCATCCAAAAAGTATCCCCGCTTCTCAAAATGGCTGACTCCGAGGCCCTGTATATTATCGCTATACAAAGCTGGTAGAATGTGGTACGTGTGTAGTAGCTATGTAAAAAACAGTTAATTGTGACAAATTCCATGTGCTAGATTAGCAAAGTGGCATAGAAAGACGTGATTCTCAACTTCTTGAATTTCATGAGTTTAAACTCTGGCAACAAGTTACGAGGCGACCAGAACCTGACAAGCAGCTCTTAGCGAAGATATTTACAGAAAAAATTGCAGTCTAGCAATGATTTACAAGTTAGGATATGGCAATGTGAATCACGAAAATGCCTACGTAGTGTGTTTTCTCCAATTACTCCTGATAGCGGCCTGAAAGGACTGGTCTAGGCTAGTCACGAGGAAGCTGTGTAATTGTAACCAATGAGATTGACATTCCACTCAATCCTATGTAGATAAAACAAAGAGCTTGATCAGTAGGTACCGCAAGAGCTGAAGGGGAATCAGATCAAGATATGCGTAGAGGTGTGTTAGTAAGAAATAGGCATGAAGCTTTTAGCCATAAGTTATTATTTGCGAAGGAAAACAGGTTTCTCCATAAAATAGTAGAGTCTGCAAAACGGTTTCACAAAAACAAACTTCCGTGAATGAGACTCAAACGTGACATTCAACCGACAACCATACTAACTGCTCAGTGGTCTATTGCTAGATTGATACAATACAACACCCTGTGATTTGGTGCAAATTTTGAAGCGGAGTCGCACTGTGATGAATTGGAGACAGCCTACCGGAAACTGCTAATGCAGCAACCAGCGCATAGAAGAGGTTTAGCCTTTCTGCCGAATAGCACATTATATCCTTCAAACAGTTCGTTAGGAAGCTAACAAAGTCTTACTTCATCCGCTATATTCCACTATCAAGGTATCACTTTATTGACTCTGTTCACCAGTTGCTGAAGAAAAACTTTTCAAAACAGACCATGCAAAATTGGGGACGTCCGAAGATGTGAGAATTTACGTGAAAGTCAAAAATGCACTTTTTACGTGGATAAAAGTGTAATGGGTATAATGGAATGTATTGTGTATGAAAATTATGAATTTCAGTTGAGTGACACGCCTACAAACTTGGTTGTAAAACAGGAAAAAATTTTCAGGGTTTACAAACAGTATTCAGTATGTCCAAAAGTAGACTTGCTGACTTTTGGTACTATTCTCAGTTCTCGACTTTCGAGCTTATTACAATTTACCGATGCTGCACGAATTTCAAAATAACGCTAGCAAAAACCACAAATTTTGTCGCTCACATGAGTATATACACTAGTTCCGAAGTGATATGTAAACTTCGATCCTCATGAGCTGACCATTAGGTTAGTGACCTTACAATAAGTATGATCGAATCGCCAAAGGTGACTTATGAACACAACAGTGATCAACAAATTCTCTTTCAAATCTTAATTCAAAAGAGGATATATGCTGCTGATAAACCATGAAATGGGTGTCCTCTCGAGATGGATACGCAGAAAGGTTTTCTAGAAGGCTAAGATTGCAATCAAGTGTGAAAATAGCGTTCCGCTTCGACCCACTTGAATCACAGAGCACATGACAAAGGATCAAGCGCAAATGCAAACATTACATGATCAGTATTACACAAACATGTGCGTCAACTCAGTACCACGAGAAAAACATAGTTAGTAAAAACGAATGAAGTCAAGTAGGGAAAACGCCAAATAACAAGATATGCAAAGATGACAGGGGAAAACATTCTACTAATTTTAAACCGCACATGATTCTGGGTTTGTACGGCTGTTTTCTCAATAATGACAGCTAAATAAACCATGATAACAAGCGCAACAACATTCCCGATAAGGACTACGGCTTGGGGTCATATCGCACTGAGCCAATGACAGCATTTTTGGGATATCAGCCTAGAATCTAAGCAGACCCAAAAAAAGACAAACCTTACGCTAACCTCTTCATATCATGAGCTCCCGTATCGTACATTTTCCCCGGTTCCACCCAAAGCGCGTAAGCAAGTCACAATTCAATAGGCAGTTGGTGGATATGCGTACGAACTGCTTTCAGTGAGGCACTACTCCAACTAAAAAGAAACTATTTGCTGCCAACCGTTCGTCATTGTTCGTCATCACGTCAACGTGGTATTGCTATCATACACGGACAGTGTCTCGTAAAAGACAATTGTAAAAAGAAACAAGTAGCCTACAAACAACAACGATGCGGAGCGGTCAGACTTTGCGATCGTAGAGCGGTATAGTGCGCCCAGTTGGGTTAATCCACAAATTAAAAAAAAACACATTTAAAACAGCCGAGACTTGCCTCCGGTTTAGACAGAGCAGCCTCTTTGCCCAAAGAACCGTGAAACTGAGTTTCCTTCTTTCCCCAACCGACCGCAACCGGTGCCGCTGAAACAAGAGTATATAATACAATAAGTTAATAGGACAGAAAGAATCGGACGATTCCAACGATTTTCAGCGTCATGACAGTGAACTCCACAATTCACGTGGATGCTATCAAAATCCTGAAGAACAAATTAGATACATGTAACCTAACATACAGTGTTAACTAGTCGAAATTTTATGTTGTAGTTCACAGAAGCCCTTCAAACAATGTCAAATGGAAGTTCAGACAACTGTGTCCTGAGACTACAGTCCCAGGATATGACAAACCGTAGAGTTTAAAATTAAAGGTTAGACAAACCCGACGAAGGGGAACACGTGTCTGCCATTATGCTCATCCAATATATTCGTTCACAGATGTGATAGGCAAAATATGATCGGAACTACATCCTGAGAAAGAAGTACAAAAACATAAACAGTAATGTGAAATTCAAAAGCACTGGAAAATGGGCATAACCAAACGATAGCGTGGAGCAGAATGATTATTGTCAAGGTAACAAATAACGCTATGAAAACAAACATCGTCAATTTGAAGGGAGAGGTGACGAAAGGAGAATAAAGCGATCATAACTGAGCGTTAAGCACAGAAACCAGATAGATCGAAGAAGTGTGAAATAGACAGTTCGTGAGAACAATAGCAAATTAAAAGTAAGTGGTTAGTGACAGATGATAAAACGAAAATCAATGAGATCAATAGAAGAAAATCTTGAGAAAGGACGAACAAATCATAGCCAACCGTTGAGCGTTCGTGAACATCATGAACGTTTTCAAAGATTATACCTATCGTACAGATTCAAAATAGCAAGAATTTTCTGCCGAATGCAGTGATTACTCTGATATTAGTGCCATAGATGTTACCTGACAACTTTTGATCAGTTTCGGTAGCTTACGACTGATTCTCTAAGTCAACGCTGTGGTGAGCATGGCCTGGTCTAAGGTATCGTCCGGTCAGGCTCACGGCTGTTATGAGCAAGTGTGTATATGAAGTGCATGGTGTAACGAAAAATCGGACATCACGAGTACAACGACGAGATCTACGTGAAGGGTCGTGGATAACTTGGATTCACTGTGCACACTAACACAACACGTGCTAGGCCAGGAAGGAGAACATGTCTGTTATCGTTTAATCGTCAACACGTTTGCTCAGACTGTCAACCAGTTTTGATTGACGAAGATATACCACCAACATTCCAATAGAATCTGCCTCTGAAATCGTATAAACATTCCAATTTTGATCTATAGGTAGGTTTACTTTAAACAATCGAAAAGCAGCAAAGTTTTGAGATTAAAGCAAGCATAGGCGAAATTTGTTGGACGAAGTTACACTATTTGAATTTCCCTGATATGTTATAGTAAGGAGATAAAAAATTTGGAAAATGTACACCAGACGCGGCGTGTTAGAAAGCGAGCTTCATACAACTGGCAACACTTTATCAGATCGCGGTCGACTATTTGCAAAAGGTGACCTTTGTCCTCGATATCAGACTTATAGGTTTGTTACGTCGTATCAACCCCCTAAAAAGACTGACTATAAAAACGATAGTTACTATGGTGTTTAGGTGGATAATGTTAGCTGTCAGCCGACAAACGTGTAATTCCGACATGATTTTACATGAGACCACCGATCTCTTGATCGACTATACGAATTTCACACAAAGTGCATTAATAAAAAGGGATTTTGTCCCGAACTCTTTGAAAAGGGATACTTTATACAATGACTTATGGCGTACTAACGGACATACGCACTCCCTCTAAACTGGGATAACACACAGGAATTATGACTGTGGAAGACCTATGGAGGGCAACTGAAAGCAACCAGACGTAATAATGACTTGATAAATAAAACCCCGAGGAACACGACGTTCACTGGGCACTCACGTATACAAAGTGTCCACGCGGAGTAATATATGATGTGAGGATGAGAATGTAGAAGTGTGATTATCTTCGAGTAACAGAACTGACGGAGTTTCACGGTACGTTACAGATAACTTAGTTCTACATTCTTGCACCGCTTCGCGTCCTCATCGATATGGAAATTATGCAAGCCAAGAGAGCATACCTACCCAAAAACGACAGTAAACTACTCTGATTAAATGTTTTGGGGAACTTTTCAACAAACTCCTGTCAGAGTATCAATTAAAACCCGGAATATGATAAGATGTGACATATGCGATACTACACACACTATCCGTAGTGTTTTCAGTTGACCGTCATCTTGGTTAACACGGCCTATTTCTCCACTTTAAAATATAAACTTATCACCACGATAACAGAAAAGAATTTTCACGCATCTCTTTCCGGGTAATCAATTTTTGGCTGGAGCACCGGCTGGTAATTTAATCACATTGAGAAGCAGTGCATTACCGAACTTTCAATGTTCACTTTACCTTCCATATAATGCGCGTAAATCAACTCCTCGACGACGATCGTCTGACGCTGTCTTCTTTTTGTTTACAACCTCAGTGAGTTGTTCCAGTTAATCTACAAACATTTCGTTTCATTTGTGTTACGCGTTGTTATGTTGCGTGTTACGTTATGTGTTATCACGCAATCCGTTGACTGTCGTTCGGTTGATTAGTCCACCACATAACTGATGAGTCTTGCTTTGTAGCATGACATCGTCTACTACATTGTTTGCCACCTTCTTTAGAACGCTTGATACCAACTTGAATACTGTTTCGCGTAAATTACTTGAATACTCAGCGCTAACTCTCAGGTTATGATTGCACCAAACCGAGACCGTTTCCACCAGATGGCGAATAACCTTCTTGCATTTTGATGTCGCGGCTGAAGCTAATGCCTCACCGGAATGTGCACTCCATGATTTTCCTTACACACTTCTGAGGGGAGCCATCGTACAGCGCACTGAAAAACCATAATCAAAACTGTCCCATCACTCACTTGGTTAGAGGAAATGTGTATCCGAATGGACGAATTGGCTTCGCAGATTAAGATGCTTAAAAGCCGTGAGTGATCAAACCCCCACGGTCCATCAAGATAGTGGTGGCACCAGCAAAACTCTCAACATAAAGCCAAGAAGCGCACCCACTCGCATACATTGGAAAGTCGTCATTCACCACAGTTAAGCTAGCAGACTAGCCATCAACGGCGACTACTATTACTGTCTCAGCATGTACTAGTTGCCTAATTTATTTACAGATTGGTCAAGCGACTTGCGGCGGTGCCCTGAGTGGGTAGTCCTGCTAAACCCACACCTTAACCTTCCCACTGATATCGAGAGGCGTAAGCATGTTGGTAACACTACTGACTGAACGGTAACCAGTCAACGGCAACAATGATTTACATCCGACCGGCTCTTCCCGCAACACCTTTACTTGCAGCCTTGTTCACATCCGAAACGGCTGATCATCGCGCACAGCATCAAACCTTATTGTTTGTCTCATCCATGCTGACTGTAATTCAAGCAAGCTGAAGATAGTCAGGGCTTGATTCGAAAACATGCTACAGTTAGACACCATCGCCAATTACTACATTACCGCGGCGGAAGAGGACACTCCGAAAATGATCATCACTAAATCCTTTAGATATTTTAAGTTCAAATGAATGCCCTTCGGACCTCGTCGCGCGGTTCCAAAATTTTAGGGTCTCCCGAGAAAAGTATTGCGAAGACTCCCGTTTGCGTAAGTATAACTATGCTTTATTCGCAAACCTTTCAAGTGAACAAAGCATCTTACATCTTCACGCTGCTTTCGACCGATAGATGTCTTCGGGGCTACGTCGTGACTTTATTGGGCATCGTACAGATGAAAGTGACATGTTATCTCCCTACCAGACAGAGCTGAGTCCATGTCGACTTTCTAGAAACCGAATACAACGATCCAAATTCGATACTATCGAAGCATACTCAACAATTATCGGCGATTTATTCAACATCCCCCAGCAGACATGGCACATTCGAAGAACAATTCGTTTGAACTCTCCACAAAAGCTAAAGTAACATCATTAACACCTAAGGAAGCTCTGTCGTACCAACGGCATCAGTCTCATCGAATGTTCTACCTGTACCAACCAAATACTCCACCACTAACCGGCAATCAAAATAACATCATCATTATCAGAGACGGCAACATATCAGCGGTTCACAATAATGCCTAACTGCCACACAACCATGAAGAAAAAGAAAACCCTATATATGAAGAGAAGACGTGAACCATCTACAAGTACTTGACCACTGATGTTTGCATTCAGTCGCTCGTATCAGGTGGCATCAACGTGTTAGTAACGAGGAGGTAAGGAAGCGGATGTTTGGTTGTGATTGCCAAACGAGTTCTCTTATCCAGTTTCCACGTTTGCACAGGCTTGGATGGTTAGGTCACGTATTAAGGATGTCAGCTAGTCGTCTTCCACACCGAGCACTGTTCGCTGACACTGCGACCGACTGGTGTAAGGTGCGAGGTGGACAGATAATGATCTGACGTAGGGAAATGAAGTCGTTCACGAAGGGGTTGGTCACTGTGGGTCGTGTTCGTCTCCCGGGCTGGGGCCCTCGTGACTCAGAGTCGGTGACTGGAGACTCTAGGTGAGATGGCGACTAATCGAGCTCAGTGGCGTGAATGTTGTCGTTGTTTGGCCGAGTTGTCTGTGAAGTGAGTGTATTTAATGGCGCGGGGCAGTGAAAGCCGTAAGGAAGCTGTCTCGCTGATGACGCCTTACTCTCAATTGCAGCCCGGTTGTTTGTTTGCAGGGTGTAGGCACCTTGATGTTGAATGTTTGAAT